>JAQIXT010000002.1:0-248182 GCA_034700445.1 Stenotaenia linearis | reverse complement strand
TTTTCACTAACAAAACGTGTTAAAATTTATTTCTCAAAAACTCCAGTCATTTATTTTTAACTTCAGGACGTGTACTGCGTGTGACAATTTGAAACCGCCCGAGTTTTTCATACTAACTGGGCCGCAATTTTCAAAAGAGCTGTTGTTTTGAGGGGAGGTTAAAAAATGAGTTGGTGGTGAGAAATATCACTTTAACAGTGAATCAAAACGTGACCACAGATGATGGGGAGTTACCTAAACCATAAGTCATGTTGCAAGATTGAGGTGAGAAGGAAAACACGTGTTATTGAGTTGAAATTTCTTTGATAAATTCTTTTCAAATAAAATTGAGGAATAAATTGAGATTACCCTATTTTTGTTTTTCGTTCTGTGCAGTAAGAAAAATAAGCTTTTATGTACGTTATAAATTTCCAGCTTTCTAATTTATTTCCGTAAGATAAATCGTGTATGAATTTCTGATTCATGAAGTATGAAGAAATATCGTGTCGAAAAAAATATACTTATTTCATTTCCTGACGATTACGTGGAATAGGTTGCATTACGAAAAGCAACAAATTTAGAACTTTTAAAAGTAAAATACATAAAAACAGTTTGATGGCTACTGAGGAAAGGTGATGATTACCATGTTATAAATCAAAAAGTTGGCTGTGTCAAGGGTACATCCATTTTCCTTTGTGGTACGGAATTGAGTGAATGAGGCGGAAAAAGAGTGCACAACGACCTTTTGATGATCAGCATGTCAGCTTGAAATTGGCTTGTTCCTGATACGCTTTCCAAGTTGAACGAATGTTTTCATGCTGAGGATACTCAAAAAAGAAGATGAGCAGGGACTGCTATACATGCCTTCAACGAATGGTGTTGGCAGAATCTCTTTTTTCCTAGTCAACAACTCATATATTTTCATTCTCAAGGTTGTTGCTTTAGTCGACGACTTTATCGCCTTCGAATAAAACTTCTTTTCTCTGTTGGCTTGTTTTACGAAAACTATCTTATCTCTTTACAACTCACTAGAATCTTTCCTTGTTTATGCATTTGTTTCTAATTTTGCTTTAAAATTAGCTTTAAAATTCATTTACCATAACATACGATGCAGTTTGTCTTAATTCTTTTTTCGGATATTGCGAAATAACTCTTTATGGAATAGTTGAGAGAAAGGCAATCATAGTTAGACCTTATTACTAACCCCTAGATAAACAGTCGGCTTGTATTGCTTTTGGGATTTCAAATCCCAGGCTTTAATCAAGCTAAATATGGATTTTTTTCTCCCCTTTTCTTTAATCATGTTTTCAAAACTTTAAACTTACGAACTATTATATTTTACTAATTTAGAAGTGCAAATATAAAAGTAAAAAAGTTACTGTTTTTTTATGGTAACAAGCGAAAAACTTTATTATTACACATTCTCTTGAAACAAGAGTACTGGAAGGGAGCCAGGTACAGTAAAATGATTGTGCCTTATTTGTTAGCGGGTACAAATTGATATAATTTAGAAAAAGGTGTTTATGGTGCTGTGATGTTTAGGATGATAAGGGATGTTTTACTCGCATACACGAATGCGTTTAGCTTGACTGTTATATGAATCTTTTACAGATTGGCGTCTAATTTCCTCTCAGAAACTAATTGTCTGTCGCCAATTATCTCTTCAATCTCAATATTATTTTAATTTGGATACCATCCAGGAACGAATTCTCCATTTGACATAATTACATTAACAAGTATGTACTTATACATGAAAAATATATTGCAAATTCTAGTTCCTGCTTGCAATTTATTTTACCAATAAATTCAAATGGAAACTTCAGATAACAAGAAACTATTATTTCTTGTATGGTGTGCAAAAGGAAGTAAAGAAGTCTTCTGGACTCGATTTCCTCATTTTATTTGATCAAGTAATTTCTAAGAGAATCTTGTTCTTTCCTTTTCAATAAACCTGAATTATTAAATCAATAATGGTTTGTCTCCGAGATTTAATTGGGATCACTCATCCCTACACGCGGAATCCATCTAGAACCCTCGATGTTTTCTTTCTTCTTTTATTCTCACTCAACTGCTTCACACTGTATGATTTCTCATCAAGTTGTTTGCAGTTCTAATAAATTGATGGAAGACATTCAATATCAAAGTCGCAGTTATTAAACGACTGAGATTAGAGAGCGTTTAAAGATCCCAATATCAAAACACGCATCAAATGAATGTTGCCAAATAATTTATCACGTGTGTTAAAGTAGGACGTAATATTTGTATTTAATAAGAGAAATGTTACACGAAATTTATTCTCCTGTTTTTTAATCTCAGCAATTCCCTTGTAGATGGTCAATACCATTGAAATACAATGGATGGCGAGTGTTACGAAAGTTGGAAAAGATTAGTTTCGGTCTGTTGTTCACTAGCTTTTTCTGAGTGGAGTTGGATAAAATGGAAGTTTGTGGAAGAATGGAACTTGGCTCATCTGGCATCAGTTGTTCTCAATTGAAGTGTGTTCTGGCATATGAGGTTAAGAAAGGTGAACTTCGTAACTCGTGTTCTACTTCATTCTCCAAATCTACTGTGACGTGCTAATGGACCAACTCTTTTCTTTCTGTTTTCTTTAAATAGCATTACCTAAATTATTTGGTTTAATTTACTTTCTCCATAAAACAAAAACATATTCAAAAAAACGTCGTAAATTGTATTCGCATGTCGATTTTGAACACGTAAGAAAGCCATTGAAATAAATCGTAGTTGAATTCATATGTTTTACATCTTACTCGTAAAAATGACCATAAAATATTAAAAGTGCTTCTTTGGTTATAAAATACCGATTCATGGAAGAAATAAATTTACCAGAACAGTAGAAAGAAGGAAAGATTAATTTCTTTTATGGCCTGTTTACTATGGGTAGAGTACGTGAAGAGAAAAAAATATAGGAAATTCTTTATATAAAAAAACATTAACTTTTTCGAGATTAAAATTGAATCGAGAATCTTTAATGGGGAGATTGATTTATGCTTTATTTCAATGGTTTTGAAGTTTGTTTTGAAAGCTGAAGTTTATTTGGTGTGAGTTTTCTTCCAAAGCACGAGTGAAGCGATACGGGAGCAGGTGCAACTCATGAAGAAGTTTCACTCTTCTCCCATAGGAACGACTATAGATAGAGGCCGAGTATGAGGCAACAGGCTGCCGTTAGGCTTAAATGTATACTGCTTTTCCTATTGATTACGTGCTAAAGTGAAAACAATTTCTTTCTTCTTAATAAAAAAAATCTTAAAGGGAATGAAAAAGTTGTCGAATCAGTTTTGCTATTAATAACAAAATATAATCAAAATTCCATGTTTTATATCCCGATGACATTATTTCGTCCTTGTACAATACTTGTTTGTATTATTCTATCAGAAAAATACTTAATCCTTAAGACATATCATGTGTTTAGTGAAGAGCGAATTGTAAGCAATTAGGTTTTAAAAGTAACGACTCATTTGAAATTTTTTTTCTTTCTTTTATATCTTTTCTCTCGTTTAATTTCAGCAGTTCTGGGGAGCCAGCAATTAAGTTAGCCCAATTGGATGTTAAATTCAATTGCATTCACTTAAATCTTCACTTATTAACTGCTTTGCTTTATCACTAATTTCCAAGCAATTAAAATGGTTCCACACTTGAAAATTTACAAGCAAAAGAATAGAATATAAAACTGACAGAAACAGAAGTATTTGGTACACATTGTCTCTTTTTTTAAAGGATGCTGAAAATTATTGCAATTGATAGAAAATGTCACTATTTCACGCTTATTTACTCGCTAGTGCAATATAAGGGAAAGTATTTGAGTTCCGTGTTGTGTTCGTTCTGTCTCTTTTCAACAGATCTGACTTCTCTATCTCTGTCCGCTCTATGCACATATACATGCTCCGCTTCTCTCTTGACTCTTCCGTTTCGTGTCTGAACGATAGGTTGGCGTGCCAAGCATGCTGAATGCATCCTACAGTTCCTCATTCTCAACATGTTTTACACTGATTGGCATTTAATGACTTCATGCATACTTTATGCCAACTATTTTCGCAGCAGAGTGGGGAAGGAATTTGCCTGTTTCTCAAGAAAGATTGCAGCTCCATTTATTTTCACCGCCGATGGTTTCACGAGTGCGTGTGTGGTGGGATTTTGCCGTTTCGTCTTTCTTTTATATCCCATCTGATGGTGAAACAAAAAGTGGTTTAAACTGATATTTTAACTAGGACTAAGTGTTCTTAGAGTTACAAATTGCTTCGAAGTTTAAAGAAGATGAATTAAAAGGCTTAAAAATTTGTTGAGAAGAAAAATAAAAATAGAAAAAGTTGAAAATTTATAGTTGTACGTTTTTATTATGAGGAAAATTCCGTTTTTACTTTCCCCATTTAACATAAAAAAAGAAGTAATTTTGTCCTGCACACGGCCATTAAAAAGACTGTAATGAGAGAAGCGTGCACGGCCAGCCAAGTAAATAGTGATGTTGTTTGGAACAAAGTGTTTTGTATTACAGCGTTTTCTGTCTTTAGTTCCCAATGGAATGTACGAGAGACCATGTAGAAACCGAGCAATCAAAAGTAGTAAAACTGATTCGGCTTTCTCAAATAAATTGCTCGCTTTTGGTTGAATTAATTAAACGAATTCAACTTTAGTGTAATGTGAAAGAGTAGAAAGTTTGAAATGCTGTTTTTTCACAGTAACTTGGGAACGATGTTTAAATGGATACGGAGCTCTTTGAATTTAGAAGATTTTTGTAACCGGCAAAGTACTTCGAGATTAATTATTAAAATCTTGTAATTTGAAATCGAAAAGGTGCAAAAATAGAAATAGAAATTAATGCGAGTGCTGAATTATTAACTTGTTTTCTTGTTTACAATTCACTTGGAAGAAAAGTAGTTAATTAATATTGGGGAACGAGTTCAACTAAAAGTGAATGTTTTATTGGAAATTTAGTTTCCTTCTCTTAAAGTTGTAATCAGTCTGAATGTGAGTTGACTTGCTTAGTACATTAACATTCGAATAGGTTGAAAAATTATATTTATTTAATAAAATTGTCAAAGGGCGAGATTAGTTATTGATCGGTAGCAACTTTTACTTGTTGATTTCAGGTGAAGATAAAAGTGGAATGAAAGCTGCTTTCGTATTCTACTTGCACCAGATCAATAGAGATCAATTGAGGAATTTGTAGGATAAACAGTTTTGAATTGAATCCGTAGACATGATTGAATTCTATTTGACTATAAATTGGACAGCAATGAACTCTTAGTCGCTCTCTAACAGAAGACGGCAAATTGGGGACCAAATCGGGTCTAAGTTTTAGATGTTAAAATTATATAGACGATTGTATCAGCGTGCAGTCTCGATAAAAGTTTGTCGTAAATCATTTTATAGTGGGCTGTTAAAGAGAGGTTATAATCTTTGCCTGCAGCTTAGATGATCCGAGTGTAGTTTGAGATGTGGGATTCCACACATGCCTACTGCTATAAAATCACACCAATTTATTATTAGTAATGGCAGCTGCTGTCACAGCCAGTTTTGTAATAATTAATCATGCGAGCAAGAATAAATTGATGAAATTTTATATCTTTGTGGTCTGTAATGGCTGTAATTACGCACAGGCATCTGACTTTATGAATAAATGACAAGTTTGGATGCCTCGTTTTCTTTCCCCTTCAATGGGCATTAAAAAATTAAACACGTTTTTAGTTTTTACTTTTTAATGAAAAACATGTCTTTCGAAATATTGCCAGGGACGCATTCGGTTTTTCACTTCTCCGAGTTCAATGTCACATTTAGTAATGAAAAAAAAAATCTTTTTTATTTGTCCTTTTACTAATTAGATATTTCTTTGCATTTTAAACTTAAAATTCACTGCAAATAATTTTAATCTGAACTTAAGATTTAAAAAAAGAACATTATTTTTGGTTCTGGTTATTTTTTAACGATAGATTTATCAGAACTCATTTGATAAACTCTTTTTATCGACAAAACCATTGAATGGGATTAAATTGAGAGGCTTATTACCATCAGATGTTGATGCTTTTGTAGGCTCAAAATGGTCGTTAGTTACACTCAGAAATGGTTTTCATTAGTCGCAACAAGAGTATGGATTATAACGATAATGCCTTAATTGCTCGAGAAATATTACATCTGTGTGTATAATATTAGATATTAGATAAGTTACTGTTATCTAATGTCCTTCGTTAGAAGCTTATTACTGTTACTGTGTGGTACTTAGCACTTAAGTGGAGTTAGCGTTTCATCCACATCTGACTTTTTGTTTGATGTTAATGGAAGTGAGAAGCAGATTGTGAAAATATGATAGTTTTAAGGCTGCTGTAGTGTAATTTACAAATACATTAGATTTAATGTCGCTATATAAATGCGAGAAAATATTTTATAGTACGATTTATGACCTGTAATAAATTGCGTGTTTTTTTGGCAAGAAAATGGACTTTTTAGAATAACATTATTTTATATTATTTATTGAAATGAGAAAAGTTTTATTTTAATTTAAAGTTAAAATGGTATATCAGATAATATAATGCGGAATGTTGAAGAGCTGAAAACAGAAACATAACACAATCTCTTGATGTATAGAAATGGAATGGGTTCTATTGTGAAATTTAGGAGTTGCCTCTATTGTATGGCAGATGGTTGTAACTCATAACGCATTCATGTAATGAGTTTAACCAGAAAAACGAAGTGCAATCGCAAACCCGGGTTTTGGAGTTTTCTTTCTCCGAAAAGATTTTTCTCTTTGCCCTTCATCATCCTCTAGTGAGGGTATCAGCTGCAATGTAGAGAAAATGATTTCTTTTCACGCGCTATCAGATGACAAGGGTTTGAGTAATAAATTTATGCAGCAGACTTAGGGCCAACAAGAAATTATTTGAATACTTGAAAAATGGTTGCAAAATTTTATTTAGCTTTACACGTTTGAAGAGATGATGTGTTCTCATTTTATAATCGTGTCAGCAGTTAGAAAAAAATTGCACATCATCAATTTTATATTTTTAAAATTAATAAAAACGTTGGTTTTCATCTTTTACATTTTTTGTTTGGGGTTGTATGCAAAGCCTTTAAATATTCTAGAATGGAGTAAACTAGAATAAAAAATGAGATATTTCTACTTTTGACGTTGAAATTTTTTTGTTTCTTTCTGAAGTCGATCGCAATGAGCGATAAACGTTTATTTTCTTTGATGCGAATAATGACTTTTCACGTCATTGCGAATTTATGCAGCAGAGTGCCGCTAATGCGAGTCTGTATGCAAATATCGTTCTTCCTTCCTTTTATTATTTCAAAAACATTCTTCCCAATTTCAATGAGGGAAGAGAGAACAAGGCATTTTGGGGCTCTTGGATCCTTAGAGAGCTGTCCTAACGGAAAAAGCAAACGACACAGCTGTTAGTAACGTTGAATCTTCCAGGGATTAATGAAGCTTTTCTCTGCAGCACAAAACAAACAAAAACATACTTTCGAGGAAAAAAATTATAGCTATTTTAATTTCTGATTTGAAGAAACTGTTTGTTTTTGATCAGACTGCCTTTAAAAGCTTAATTCAGTCAATAAAAATGAAAAATTTAAAATTTAAAAAAAATTGTAAAGAAATCGCTTATTTAAATAATTTAATACTAATGAGCTGAGATTTTCCATTACATTCTTTTTATTCACTAACTTTATTTTATGTTTCTTTTTCTAAAATATTTCTTCGTTTTATGGGGTGGTTGTACCTTGGTACTTGAAATATTGACAGAAGTCTTGCGGTCGTAAAAGAACGTCTCCCAGGGAGTCATCACCTTCTACTATGTCCACTGGCAGCATCGCTTGCAGTCTGAGAAACAGTGAAAGAGGAGGTCACAGATGTCCACTTAAGAACAACTTGCAGTCAGCTTGCAGTCTCTCCTGCAGTTGGCTTCAATGTTCTAAAGAGATAATAACAAGAGTTTTTTAAAAAATTTCGTTTTCGGGTTTCAAATTAAATATTTTGTTATATATTTTTAAAAAAAAACAATTTCATTATGAAGTGTTACGAACAACTCAATTAAATTTTTTTTCTTAATTTGTATTTGCAGTAGCCGTAAGCGGAACTATCAATGGCCCGTCCTTCACCAGTGAACCGCCACGATTGGTGGAGTTTTCAAATAACACGGGTGCGAAGATCGAATGTACTGCTGCAGGAGATCCAACGCCCAAGGTGACGTGGTCCTTGTCAGATGGTACTTCCGTCACAAACATCGCCTCATTACGCCAGGTGCACGCCGATGGCACCCTCGTCTTCCCTCCCTTCAGCGCCTCTGATTTTCGCCAAGACATCCACGCGGCCGTATACCGTTGTGTGGCCAGTAATGCTGTTGGAGTTGTTGTTAGTGGAGATGTTCAAGTGAAAGCAGGTAAGAATGGATCAAATTCACCTCAATTAACCTTTGAAGTGTTGCACCAGCTGTGCTTATGAAAAATAAAAAAATAGAAACTGCCGAGTTGAGATGATGTTAAATTTATTGAAGCATAAATTATATTCAGAGAAAAGATAAACTTTACTTTTTATGTGTAATCAGAGCAAGGCGAAGTGTGTTTTAGATAAGGAGTTATAAGTTGAGTAGCTAGCACGAGGTAAAAATAAATATACAAATAAGAAAACAGATCAAGTCTGGTTATCAGACCCCACTGGCTACTCTGCTGGGATGTTAAGGGCAGTTTGAAAAAGGCCGTAAGCGGTAAATTGCTTGGGCTGTTGAGTTTTATGAAGCAACTGAAAGTAAACGTGTGTTTTATGTACTTCGTTGGGATGTTTAAAAGCGTGTGTTGATGTGTTTTTTCCCCCCTCCTTTCCTGCGTGGTCCGTAAATTGGTTGTTTCTTCATTGCCTTGGTTTCTTGCCCCTGGTATTAACACACTTCAAATTCTCAACACATCACTTGGCGAAATTAATTTCTTCAGAAAAGGAATTTTCTTTAATGTTTTTAATACATAGTGAGGCGAGGTCAGTTTAGTGGACACTGGAAGTAAACTTTTTCCTCGGGGAATGAAACCATAATGTCATGTGTAAACTTCCAGACTTTTAATAAAATTCTTAGCGAGAAAATGAAGTACTAAGTGCAGGGGCTCTAAACCAGTGGGGTTTTAGGAGAAAATAGTAGCAAAGAAAATGGAAAATCGACTATTTAAACTTGTTAAGTTTTGATTTAATCACCCAATCTAAAACGTACAATTGAAGAGAACGGATTGCAGCTTTAAAGAATCTGATATGGTATTTTTACATAATTTTCAATAGGACACTCAAGAATTGCTGTCTGGTCTTTTTGTACTTTTATATGGAAGCGTTCCATAAAAGGCGTTTTAAAATATTGCTCGTGCAATTAATGAGCATTCCTCGCGCTTTATCAGATAGAGGTTGTCTCCTTTTTATAATTTTTTTTTTCAACCCTCTTCACTTCTTTTTAATGAATGCATTCTCATTCAAAAGATGAAAGCTGCAAGTCACCATATTTTCATTTACATGTTTGCGTTAAAATGTTTGTACAGGATTTGCTATGGGATAAAAACTGAAAGTTTTTTGGAAAAGATGTTTTTAATGTATTTACAATTTGCTAAAAAAAAATTGTGTTTTATAAAATCAGTTTCTATTTAAATCTCTTTCTGTATTTATTTTGAGTTCCAAAACATGTTTTTCTGTAGTTTACCGATCGACTCAGAGAATCTTTGTTTCTTGGTCGTTACTCGCAGTCTTTGATAAGACACTCACCATTTTCAAAGCGTTTAATAAGCTTAGGTTGCCTTTTGCTGGCTTTAGTTCAAAGTCCATCCGGTCTATGGTCTTTGAACCCGGTGCTTTAGCACAGATTTTCGTAAAGGGAGGAGTAAATTCCAATTGCTCGCCCTCTTGCTTCAACTTTCATTCTCATTTCATCAGAGGATTGTTACTGACGGGCTGAAAGAGTTCTTTTGGTGGAAACCTAGAGTATAGTACTACGCCTAAGGGTGTGAGGTGAGGTTGTTGCCATTGGCGACCTCTGATTGCTGGCTTTCCTTCCCAGTCGATTTCTTGATAGCAGCTGAGGCGTCCTACTTCTTGTTGTGTGGCTGCCAAGTCTACAATCAAGTCTGGCACATACCCATCTTTCACTGGAGGCTGAAAGGGTCACATGATGAGGAACATGGTGCCTGGCCTTGTTCCGGATGCCGAGACCATGCACCAAGTAAAAGAACGGCTAGAAACCCATAGTGAAACCAATGTCTTGTGTCGACGTGTCCAAGAATAGCAGTTTCCGCTGGTAGTACGACCTTTTCTGATGGAATCGATAAAAAAAATTGCAAGAAAATTTACTATTGATTTGGTCAGATAGGAAAGGCGAAAATGCTAGGATGTAGGGGAGGGATACAACGTTCTTGTATTAGGTTGTCGACGGGGTCACAAAAAAAATCTGAGAGCGGAAAAAAATAATTTCGACGTGGCAGGAAAATTTATTTGCGTTTATTAGTCTTTTTTTTTTTTTTACATTGTAATGAAATTAAAGACATTTTGCGGAGTAGGAGACTTTTGATTTCACAAAATCTCAACTATTCAGAGAAAGAGAAATTCTCTTTAATGTCTAATAAAATAATATACCGAACTGAAAAATGCTGCATTTACATTATCTGCAGAATACCTCACTAAATATGCACCGCAGACTGCATATTTAATAAGAAGTCGATTTTTTCCCAGTTCGGTTCCATTTTCTTTCGCTGTGGTCGCATTTTGGACGTAATTCCATTTCCAAACAGGCAACTAGATTCCAAATTGTAATGTCAAGTATACATACCACACGATGTTGCATGTTTTCTCTTTGAAATCCCTAAGGCATCTTGCAACTCTCAGACTTAGTTTCAGAAATGTGCTTTTGCCTTAGAAAACTTTCTAAACCTCTACAATGTGGATATGTGTATGGTAAAGTTGGTGTCACACTTGCATTGCACAAACCTCTCGACACTTTTATGACTGTTATTCTCTCTTAGGAATTTCTATTCTTGTTTTGTTAGTTGAATTCTAAACCTAAAGATTTCATTAACGCTTGTGGGTAAACCGAATTCACATCACGAATAAAAGCAGACTTCTCTTCTCCGCAATCCAAAAATATAAAATAAATCAATAAAGTGACGGTTGACAAGTTATTAGAGCTGATGAAGACTGAAATCACTTTTCTATTTGATATTTATGTGGAGTGGTCTTGGTTTACGAGTACATTTTATACCTTACGGGTTACATGCGCGGTAAGAATTGGTTGGAATAGCCTGTGAAATACAGTTGATCGTCAACCTCCTAGTCAGCCGCCCCAAGGTTGAGCTTCAATCAACCGAGAACATGGTCACTGTCTGTGTTTTGTATAGCCTCTCTATGCCCCTGCAAGAAATAGTTAGAAAATGAGGTTTTGGTCGATGTTGTTTTTACCAAACATAGGAAATGAGGGGAAATGGAAGCGGATGCCAGATAAGCGCCATTGAATACAAAACAGGAAAACAAGTTTATTGAATATTTAAAGTAAGTAATTTTGTAGAAAAATAATTTTGAATAATGCATGTCGAGAATGATAAAAGCAGTTAATTATTTCGTCGGTGAATGGGGAAGGTTTATTTTTCTATGATTTTTGAGTTGGTCTAGTGAATGGTGTAATCTTCATTATGGAAGCAATATGCACTTACAATAAGTAGAGGAGGATCAAAAACAGAGATTGGTAGCGCAACACGCTTGGAGGGACACAAATGAATGCTATTGAAAAGAGAATGAGAGAAGAAAATAATGTCACTTCATCTTTACTTGCTACTAGGATGAAGGCATTAAAAGAAAAGCTGTAAAAATAAAAAGCTTGAAATTGGAAATTAGTGTAGAAAGCAATGCAGGGAAGCATCAAGGCGGAGTTTCTTGTTTTCACATGGGTGTTTATACAAACCATTTGAAAATGATGGTGCAATTAAACTCATGTTTGAGTTCTAAGAAAATTTGTTTGTATGAACAGCATTAAAGTTTTCTTGTAAACATTTAAATAACTTTGTAAATTTTTAAAACCTTTGAACGTAATTAATAAAATTTAGTATTTCTATTTGTCACTTGGAGGAAAAAGTTTAAAGAACGATGAACGACAAAAAAGAAATTTCTTTTAAGGAAAAAAATTTGGATTAACTTTATTTTTTCCTCTAATTTGAAGAGTAATTTTCCTGACACAAGTGTCATTCTTTCCTTAGTTAAATATTTTAGAGGAATTAAAGTTGGAATATTTTTTCAAGAATAAATCAGCATATTAAAACAGACAGACATTAATTAAGATTTTTTTTCTCTATTTCTGATGGCTTTAAAATAAAAAGAAATTTTGAGTGCCATCTTTCTAATGCTAAATAAAAAATAAGAATTAACTAACTGCAATTACAAAGTTGAAGTTTGTAAATTATCAACTTTAAGCCTCAGAATTGGTCGAAAACATGGGGCTTACGCTATTTCGTAAGAATATATGCATACGTAGACGAAGGTTGTCCCATTAGCGGTTGCAGCAAGTGTTAAAATAAAAGCCATGTAATCGTGTATGAGCTCTAATAAATGCGGCAAATGGCAGAGAGGGGCCTGACCTTCATTTGCATCCCATTGAAGTTACAATGCCTCCATTAATTATAATTATCGGAGGCAAGAGACTGCTCCTCCTCCTCTTCCTCATTTGATCAAGTGTTCTCATAAATAAAAGTCTCTCCGTTGGGAAAGTAACCACAGACGGGTCCTCCCTTCGCTTGGATGATTTTTTTCTGCCTTCAATCAGCAACAACATTCTATTCTTTTGTAAGCAATCTCTGAATGGAGTTGAGTTTGGAAAACTTTTCTCTTTTCCTTTCGCTTCATGAAAGAGTCATTTGCATTGAACGATGCTTGCGTTTGATATTTTATACACACAGAGCAAACAGAACATTGCATTCCATTCCCCTCTCGTTCATGTTGTACACTGCAAGGCCAATCCATTTAAAGGAAAGAGGGAAATTTATTTGAAAATAACTTATTTTCTTTAGAATCATTTGTTTGTTTACAGTCATTTGTATAAATATGTCTCATTCACGAAAATTACTTTCTTAAACGATAAAATTGTAATTAGTTTTGCCCACCCGTTGAAAAATTCTATTGCAATAACAACAACAGTGTTTTTGAGACCTCTAACATGTGTGCCTAGGCTAAGAAGACTTGTGTTCTTTCATGGCATTCTTCTTTGCTAACAACCATGAATGCTAATAGAGTCAGGCAGATGTTTTTCACTCAATGAAGCAAATAATTTCTTAACGACTAAGCCCTTAGGTCTAGATACATCATCGCTGACAATATCCGACTCTTTCCTTCCGTACTCACTGTTGTTTTCTCTCTGTTTTATTTTATTTTTTTGAAAGTTATAATTGTTTCTTAAATTCTCTTTCGCTGAAAAGATTGACTGAAAAAAATGGGATTCAGTTTATGTTTTTGTAGATTTTTTTGATGTGCACTTCTTTTATTCTGAATTTGCATGACAATTTACCATAGCGGTCTACGTAGATCCAACAACAATAGTATTAAATTAAAGGAATAGTGCAGGATAAATCTAATATTTTTTATATTAAACTACATTCAGAAAGATAACATTTCACATTAGTTTTAAAATTTGTGTGTTTAGTTACGAAGAAATAAATTAAAATGTAACTGTTTTGATGCAACACATCAACAGAGAGCACAAACAGCAGCCAAACGAGATTTATTCCATAGGAGATGTGCATGACGTCATTGTTCCAAATTACAAATGGTGCACTATTTATTTTTCACTATGGAAACTATTGTTGCATCCCAGATCAAGTTCTCAAAATCGATTTAATTCCCAGAACATGATCTTGACCATTGTTAAAGGCTGCAGATCAAGCTCTAACTTTGGAACTAATTCTAAAATTGTGGAACAATTACATCATCACAAAATGAGACAATGTGAGATTTTTTACTTCTCACACAGATCACGTTTGACGAGATTGCATTTTGAGGTGTATTTTGATGGATATAAAAATATAGAGATCAATGCTAAGTAAACTAAGATCATTTTTAAGGCTTTCAAAACGTCTGCAATAACCTCAAAAATTTTAAAATTATCTTGCATGCACTATTCCTTTAATGATATTAAAGTTGAAACAAAACAAATAGAGCACAATTGAAATTAATGCTTTTCAAAGTATTTGTGAATTGCTTCTGCGTATTTTTTTTATTTTTACTATTCGATCTTTTGAAATCATTTTTCTCATGCATATTGATTTGACTTTTTTGTTTTGCAATTTTTCTTTTGATTCACTAAATAAAATAGAAAGTTATTTCCTTGGCATTTCATATTTCAATCTTTCTAAAGCCCTGTCAAATAAAAGGGAATATTGGAAATGAAAAAGCAAGAGAAGAGAAACAAAATTTAAAAAAATCGACAGGTACTGTGTAAGTGATGTAAATATGTGTACATTGGAAATTTTCTGCTTTTGGTCGCTTTTTGAGTGTGCACATTTTAGTTTACTTTTCGCTCATTTTGTAGTGATAATGTCAAATAAGTGAAGTAGAAAATTTTGCGAAGAAGATAATTCGTTCAGTCTTATTATAATGCGGAGAATAGTTTTTTTTCTTCTGCTGCTTTGAAAAACCCGGAAAGTAACTTTAGTGTTCTGATTGTAGAGGAGAATAATAGGCCTAGGTTGAGTACAAGGTGTGCGTAATGCAGTTAGTAATCTGATCCATTTATTGGAAACTCGGTAGGATAACAATAAAGCAAGGCTTGTAGGCCTTTCTAGATGCGTGCTGAAAGGATATCAATTTTCTCTTGTCTTTATATTGGTATAGATGCTGGAGACGAGCGAGAGAAAAGAGATGCCGGAGTAATTTCGATTAGTGCTTATTACAAACTTCTTACTTTATCTCGTATAACCTCCGTCTGAGGAATTTAATGATAGATCTGACAATAATTGATTTTTCATTGTTATTATTGCTGAGAAGAGCTGAAATTGGTTTAGGAAAAATGTTTTTCGTCGAAAGTTGTTTTTCAAAGATGTCTGGGATATTATTTTTGAGTTTTCTTAATCTTATTTCCGGCCAAGTTAATAATCCAAGCTCATTACCTTACACCAGTTTGATAAATGCGTTAGCTTTTACCTTTTCCCGGGTTAGTTGTTATGGTAACGATCAGTGTTCCCTTACGCGCAAGACCGAATCGAGCTGCAGAGATGTTTGTGAAAGGAAGTGAAAAGTTTGAAGGGGAAATGCCAAAAGTCTCACTTACACGAGATCTTTTTTATTTTATTTTATTTTTCAATTGCATGGAATAGTCAGAAAATGTATTAGCATTGAATTTTGCGTTCTAAGAAATTCTGTTTTAGCTATAAAAAAATCATTTGCATTTTTATTGCAATTTTAAGATTTGAGATACAATCAACTGAATTTGTTGGTTATATTCAATTTGAATTCTTAATGGAAAATAATATTTGTACAGTATTAATTAAGGTATTATTATTTACAATTCTTTAAGGAAATTATTCTCGTTTTTGTTTTAAAGTCGACTCGTGTGTGCAGTCAGTGAAAGTGGAAGCGTTGTTATCTGTGGTAATGCCACAGCCACTTGGTTCCATAAATATTGCATACGAGTGTAAAGCACTATCAAGGGCTTGTGCGGCTCTTGTTTGCTTAGTGATGAAGGGTGAAAGAAGAGAAAGGGGCGGTTGCAATGTTCCTATATATCTAGTGGAATTTCATTCTCCAAAGTCATTTTATATTCTCTAGATTAATATAACGAATAGTACCTCGACGGACGAGAGATAGGCATCTTTCGTTCCCATATTCTCATTCCTCTGTAGAGACAGAGCGAGCGAAAGGAGTAGAATGCTCTCCAAGGACCTTGTGGCTTTCTCGGGCCAAATGGGCAGGAAAACTTCGCTTCCGATACTAATAACAAAAGTTGAAAAGATGGATGGAATTCTGTACAATCATAGGGAGAAAACATTAAAAGCTCTTGGAATTTCTTTAAAAACTTTTTCTTCTAAAAGAATGGTATTGCGTTTAATTTATTAACTCAGGAAAGGAAAAATATGGAGTGGAGTTTTTTTTTCTTACTAACATTAAGGCGTATGTAGTCCATGAAAATATTTTTAACAAATTACAAAACGAGTATTCTTTTTTACTGCCGAAATTTTCTTTTTCCACTCATACTTTTTAAGACTTCATTGAAATTCAACCAACTACTCCTTTTTTCGTTCGTTATGAACTAACTTACCATCATAGAGACCATCGCTTTTCACTCGAGGGGTGGTCCCCAATTGGCACTGCACCATGGGAACAATAAAGCTGTCACTGGTCACCACTAAATCTTGAGACTAACGATCGAGGACAGAGGGAACCAGATTCACCTCCCACACAACTCTACTCCTTTCCCCCTTTAGACGACAAGCAGAAGACCAACTATAATTAATGTTGATACTTTTTCTTGGAATGCTACTGCTTTAAATTCCCTAGCGGGGCATGACACGAGGTCTGAGTTGAGTAAAACTGTGATTGGAAAGGATATAGAAATTCATGAGCGTCGAAAGCGATGGGCTTTTGTGTGTGCCTACCCGATCATCGTCGTATATTAGAGAATGTGAGTTTTAAATTCCACTAGAGACTAATGCAGGGGTTTGGATTGCGAGACAGTCGTCGATTCTATACGTGTAGGCACAACTATTCCATTGATTACACCATCATTTCAGGCAATTTCATCAGATTGTGGGCTGTAACTATTACAAAATACATGAGTCACGTGAAGCGGTCCAACTTGGAAATATTAAGCAATTCGACTAATGCACTGAACTGAATCGAGCCACTTTTTATTTTAAAAATAGCATTTCAATTTATACTGCTGCCTCTTTCTGCTGTTTAAGCGTAAAAAATTCAATATAGGAAATGGAAAAATTATATGGTCGGTGTGGTATATTAATCGAAGTGAAACAATATCAACTTTCTTCTAACTTAAAATATTAATCAGCTTTAAACTTTAAAATTATATACATTTTCAGCACATTTACTTGAATTAATACTCCTTATAAATAAAATTTATTACGTCTGAATTAATGATTCCAGAGGAAATAGAGACTTTTGAATTAAAACTTTTAGTGAATTTAGTTTAGTATTCTGTGTGTAAGAGATGGGCTTATAGCAAAGGCCTGCGTGCAGACGACTCATTAATCTTGTAGAAGAATAGAAGTTGAGTTTGATGCCACGCAGCTTGATCCAAAGCCCTGTAATTCGCATTATATATGGATTGATATACACTTTCCTCGTTGCGTGAATAAAATGATAATTTTAGACCGCTGGCAGTAATATTACAGTATTACACAGTTTCTATTCTTTCTCTGTGCATCTGACAATTCGGTCTGTTATTAAGGGTTATCACTTCATTCCACTTGCCCTCTTGAAATTTGCACTGCCTACTTTCTCCAGATTCCATTTGGTAAAGTATCTCTTAGATGTTAATCAATGTCTCATTTTTCCCTCGAGGAATACAATGCGGTGAAAAAAGTTTAAAAGTGTTTTCGTATGCAAAAATAAAAAAGGTGTTTATGAAGCAAGGAAATAATTTAACTGGAAATTAAGAAAACATAAGATGTTAGGTGTCACATAATCAATATGTAATTATAGTGGGTGAGGGGTGGTTGCGCAGTACAAATTGCACCCTGTCAGTTCAGTCCACGATCATGCTCGTTTCGTTTTTTCTTTTTCTCCCCAAACTCAGGGGAGAATAGTGCCTGTAGTGCATGCTTGAAGACAATTTTTACTCATTTTCGGCCTGCCTGTCATCGTGGTGCATGTTCATTCGGTCCACTGGGTTTCAGTTGTAATGATGATGGGCATAATATATTATGTGTATAGCTGACATGCTCTCATTAATGATCAGTTGATGGCGAATTTGAAGAAGACGGCCCACATTGCGAATAGTTTTCTGTCGGAGTAGGGTAATAACAGCCATCTCTTGCTGGTCATTTATAAATGTCAACAGCAGATCCCGATTAGGTTGAAACGTGTATACAAATAAAATTCAACAATATTTTGTGATGTTCACTTGATTATATCAAATAAGAAGCACTGATAGAGAAAAATGAAGCTGATGTCAGGTTTCCTTCAAAACTATTTCAGATACTGCATATTCAGATAACAAGCCATTTTGAAGCAAAGAATTGAATCAATAAATGTTATTGATCTTTACTTTATCTCTGTTATAAATATATTTATGTTGTTTATTTCTTTTTGTTTTAGTGTTGCTGCAACCTTACATAGTTCACATCTATGATGTATACGCAATTCTCGGTAACACGGCAGTCATGAAATGTCATGTGCCTACTTTTCTATTGGATTACGTGCATGTCACATCTTGGATTCGAGATGCTGCCTTCGTCATTCAGACCACAGCGGACAAAGGTAACGTACATTTGTAGAATGGAATTTTAGAATAATTTTTTCCCCCAACTGCACGTCAAGTTAAAAGTACTGAGTAATCTCTAAAGGAAAAAAAAATTAAGTGGTTGTCAAAGTTGAAAATGGAATTTAATTTGTTTCTTTTACTGGAAAAATCAGAAAAATAAAGTTAAAAAAATTATTAAACATTTTTGAATTAAAAAGTAATTAACCCCCTCAATAATTAGTTTTTCCAATTGTCGTTTCTTTGTTGCCGGCATTTTCGTGAATCGAAATTAAACTATTTTTAATTTTGATAAGTACAAAGTACAACTAAATAAATTTCTTTTTTAGTAATTTATAAATAAAAAATGACGTTATCTCCCAATGAGAAATATTCAAAAATATTTAAATTTATGGCAAATCAATTGCTTAATATTTTGAATAATTTACCGGTACTCATTTTTTTGATGAGTTTAATCACGTGACAACACCACGTTACAAAGCTACGAAAATCATGACGCATTGTGTTGTAGTATCACGTGAGAACGCCATGTCCTACTAGGACATGGCGTTCATCGGGTTTCCAAATGTAAGTTACTAGTGGTTGTTATAGCTAACTTTGTACTTTGATTGCACAAATTGGATTAAAACGATAAACAGTTTGAAATGAGACCATTTAGGATCGTAAAAAGTGGGTTAAAAAGACAATTTGAACAAAGTTTACTTACGGTTGCCAACATTAACGGTCCATGTCCATAGTTTTTATTAGGATGTTTGACCAAACGACTATTGCTGGTGTCCCTTAAGTGTACGACTAATAAAATTAGCGGTGGAAAATTGAGTTAACCTCTATTTAAATTACATTATAAATGTTTTACACCTGCCCGGTAGTAATGAGATGGTAGGGTAAGATATTCTCTAATTAACGTTGTTCTTGGGTCCACTAAATCTTAGTGTGCTCGGTAAATTAATTTAATTCTTGCTGTATAAAATTTAATAAATTAAAATTTGATTATAATTATTATTATATTTTCAGAGGGAAAGTACGTTATTTTACCTAGCGGAGAACTGCACATAAGAGAAGTTAATGCGAAGGATGCCATGACCAACTTTAGATGTCAAACTCATCACAGATTGACTGGCGAAACTCGATTAAGCGCTTCAGCAGGCCGACTGTTTGTCACTGGTAAGCCGAAATAAAATTATGATCATATCGTGATTAGTAGATCTATAGTACCAATCAAGGCTAACGATTGAAGTAGAAGCTATTTATTCAAAAGAATTTTTAATTTCTTTTAATAGTGATACTTTTGTTGATAAAATTATGCATAAATTTTGAGATTAATGAACAGGAGACATGGTATTGCAATTACATTAGCATTCTTGAATTTTGAACAACTATTTCAAATAATTAATGAACAGAAAATTTGCATTAATCATTTAAAAACTAGTTGTTTATTCCATTAATCATTACTTCTTAATGATATCAGTGTCGGTGTCAAGCTTTGTTTCAAGTAGCAACGAGCAAAGTAAACTTGCTTATTAACGTAACTAGTAAGTTTGTAACCCTTTAATTAAGTTGTAAAGTTCAGATTCTAAGAATCTAACAAGACAAAATGCAATTAAAATTTTAATATAATTGTTTCAAGTAATTACAAGAATCATTGCCCTTTTAATAGTAATTTTTGTGAGATGTGAAATTAATCTATTTAAAACAGATAAGAGTAATTGACAAACTATTTTACTTCTAGCTTATACTGAGTAATCCCGTTGTTATTTATCAATTCCAGATTAGCTTCAGCAGGAAATTAAACGTAAATCTAGATAAGCGTGTGAAACTTTGAATCAGATATTAAAGGAGTATATGGAAATTGGTCTATTAGGTCGTAAGCATACCATTTAATAGTCGTCGTATTATTAATCATCGGGATAAGTTTTATGACTAGAACAGATAACATAAAATAGTACGAGAGAGCTTTCGCTGATCATCAAAAGACTGTTTCATATATTATTAACAAATGTTTGAACACACTGCAAAGCACTTTATTTTCACTGCGATTATATTCCTGTTTGTCACAATCACTTTGAATGGTCGAAACATGAGCAGTACTTTCGTGAGTTTGTTTTTCCTTCCTCATTGCGTAGACGTTTGAGGCGATTGGGATGCATTGGGATATGAAACTTTTACGCAGTGATGGTGGAGCTTAAGTGCTTTTTCAAATCCTCACAATTCCGTAGATAAAACGTTCGGTCGTTTGAGTGTCTCTACGGAAAGTAAGTTTCCTAGGCAGGCTTTAGTTGTGAAAGCATGCAATTTTATTCAGTAACTTGTCCGGTTTATAATAAAAATTATTCCATCTTTTGTAGTTTTTGCAAACAGATTTGTTAAGTAAGTTAGATTTCAATTTCAATTTGAATTTTTTCTCAAAATTGATAGAAAGAAACGGTATTTTTATTGGAGGAGTTTGGGAAAAAAGTAGGTCGTATATTCGGATTGAGTGAAACCTCGATGATGCAAATGTTATTGCTTCAATTTCTTGTGTCCCGAGGAGAACTAGTCTCAGTAGGGACATTGGCAAAGACTGTGCGGGAGAAAAGTAAAGTGAGGCATTTTCTCTTCATTTCTGTCACATTCGGATGCAAATCTACGGAAATTGTTTCGTTTGGTGACACGTACTAGCGTCATTTAGTGACAAGATTGGCGCCTCGAGTTGGCAGACATGATGATTTGATAGACGGAAAATGCATTTGATTAGTGTAAATTTGTGCTAATTAATGTCCGTTAAAACTCGCTCGGATTTTATGTAGCGAGTTATAAGGTTGATAATCAGGTGAAAGTTGGATTTAATGATCTGAAAAATTATGATTCTTTTTTTAAAAAAATAAAAAGAAAACTCGAGACAACAGATGTTTGCTCTTTGTTAAGTTGATGAGCTCAGATTGTAAAGAAGATTGAGTACATTTTTGTGAAAAATAAAAAAGGACCACATCATCTAATATACTTAAACGTCATGTGCTTGAGGATTAATGAGTCCGAAACACATCAAACATAATTGTATCTGTTTATCATAAACTTGGAAGTTTCCTAAGATTAAAAGTTTATCCAAAACCGTCTCTTTAAAAAAAAAGGGATTTGAAATGAAAATTGCTTATTAAATTAGGTTTTTCTCCACTTCGTAATGCAATTTTTCAAACTTTTAAGATTGAAACATTTGGATAGTTCAAACCTAAAAGAGGATAGTTAAAATTGAGCAGATGTTAGGTTTAAAATAACAGCAGGGATTCTCTTTTATGAGCTAAGGAAGGCTACTAGCGAGTGCACATGCTGCAGACAGCGAAGTCAGAAATAAGGCATTTTAATTATTTCCTTTTGCTCTGGGCTAAGAATTATGCAAGCACGAAAAGACTAATTATAAGACTAGTATTTCCTCAGGCTGACGCCCTATAACACACCTGCTGCTTTGAAGTCAACTAAATTGTGGAGGATTAGAACCAACTGGATACATTTAAAGTTGAACTTTCATTTATGAACTTTACATAGAAACTGATGTTGCGCATCAATATTTAGTTTGACACGTGCACTGAAGTATTGATAATCAAAATTATATCGTAATTCGATTTGATTTTCCATGTATGTCAAAATATCTGAAATTGATTATCAATTCGCTTGATAAATGCAATTTTAACTTTTCGTCATTTGATAAAAAGTTAATCTATTTTGTCTTTACAAACTTTGGATGTTTTTTTTAAAATGCACTTTAATAAGTAGTAATAATTTAATTTCAAAGCTCTCCCTTATGAATCGACCTGACTGCTGAATTATATCAGTAGAAGTTGATACGCATAATTGAAGCTATGTTCACAACGTTGACATGCGTGATGGTTGCGCGACATGGACCGACATTCAACCATAAGCAGATGTTGATGATTTTAACTAGTGTCTGTTGATGCTGGATTTGCTCTCCTCTTTTATCTCCGATCTGTGATACTCGTAAATAGATGAGGTTACAGGCCATTACTGATGTGAAATTAAGCAAACTGTAATAAAAGTTCACACATATTTGAATGTACTCGATTAAAGTTGAATTCGCGAGGCTTAAAAAATGGAACAAATGGGTTTCATGTTTTTTTTACATATTTGTAAGTTTTCAAAAACATGTTCGACTTACAGAGGTTTTCTGTAATCCGTAAAAAATTGAAAAGTCAATTTTTTATGTGTATGTATCTTTTTCCTGTGATGTGTCACTCAGAAATTGAGAAAAGAAAATTGCATTTTAAAATATTTATCGATATGTTTCAGTTTTATTTTACGTCTGACAGAGGAACAATTTAATTTTTATGAATGTTGAATGCATTAATAATCAACTATGGGGATCTTTTAGAATTGCTTTTATCAAATTTAGTATCTTTTTAATGTTTGTAGGAGAGAATTGCAACCTTAGTTGTCCGTTGTTTGAGACAACATGTGAATTATTTTTAAAAAAATATTTACTTTGCTAAACTTATTTTTACGTGAGCAGTATTATTGACACTGCGTTATTGGTTCCTTCCTTTGAGGCAATATACGGGGAAGCTTCTGTATTGGCATATGCATTATTCAGAGTTAATTAAAGAGTTACGGGACATGTCGCAAACAAATTTTGATTGGCCGCTAAATAAACAAACACTTGTTATTATTAATAAATGCGTTTCACTCACAGTGGAAATGTAAACTAAACTCGGCAAACTTTTACAACTAAATGAAATAGTGTTACAATATTGGACCACTTGACAATGAATGATTTTTTTACAAGGTGAAAAAGGGAAATTTAATTTATTTCTTCATGCAATTGGAACCGTTTTTCCAGTTGGTGAAACTTAAATTTGCCGACATCATCTTACATACGGTAGTCGCACATCTTTTTTAATTTCGAATAAACGTCAAATTTGATAAGTCGAGTGAAATAAAAACGTTAGCAATGACAAAATTGGAGTTGGGCACAGTTGTAATAAAACGTTAGAATCTACTTCGACCAATTGCATCTGTTTACTCGGTTCAGACTTGGCCAAACGGGATTTTATGGGGAAGGAAATCAACAGAAAGGAGGGGAGAGAGTAAAAAGCATCGCTTTCAATGGGAAAGGTCGGGAGCCAGGGACGTTTATCTGTCACGGAGGCCATTGCGTGCTGAGACGACGGCCGAGCGCCTGAGCGTGACGTGTCATGGATCGTTGGTGTGGACTCCACAGTGTGAGGCGGGAGGAGTTGATGGGTGGGGATGTTCCCTTTCTGCAACTTCCCAGTTGTCAATCACACGTTGGGAGTGGCTCGTCACACGCTTTTTTTTCTTTTCCTTTTATTTTTCTGCACGGGAAGATTTTTAGTTGAATAAATATTTTCGCGACACTTATTCGCGACAAGTTTGTAAAATAAATTTTTTCAAACAAAAAAAAAAGAAATAAAGAAGGAAACCATGAATTAGCTGCTTTGCCCTAAGGACCTGTTTATCCTGAGTCAAGTTTTAAGGACGTTTATGCATTTTGTCTCATATATTATCTTCGCGGCGAAAGTTATACTCAAAATAACCATGTTTTTGTGCAGAAGACAAAGGGAAGGGTTAAAGATAAACGAATCATTCTTGAAAGTTCACACTAGAATGCCCAACTTTATACTGGAGCAAAAGTAAGACAAAAAAAAAGGATGGCAACCTTTGCCAGACACTCGTTTAGTGTCATTCTTTGTTTCTATTCGTTATAAGCATAAAAGAATGGATTGTCTTTCATTTGCCATTCATAGAAAACCGGATGGAGAATGATTGTGCAATTTTTAAAACGAGTTATGTTTATCTTGGACTGTAACTTTGTCTTCTCGACGGCAGCTAGTTATTTTCTTTTCTATCTTCTCTCTTTTATTTTTATTTGCATTTTCAAGTGCACGCATTCAAGTGAGTGTGTTGAGTTTTCTCTTTACAATTGCAAATGGAAGATATTAATTCAAGTGGAAAGGTTTTGTGTAAGCAAGTAATGTTTATTTAGGTAAAAATGAAAGTCATGTCTTTTTTCCGGTATCAAAAATCACTCGAGAATTGGGTTGCTGGGTAGCGATGGGCTGCAAACAGGATTTCGCAAATGGCTGGGTAATCACATTCCATCAGGAATGGTAGTTTTGCTCCTCGATGGTGGAGGAAAAATGACAGCGACAATTCATTTTACGTAAGGAAAACGATGACGACCAGCACGTGTAATGAAAAGTCTTCTTTGGCATGAAATTTTGGCAAAGCCAAAACGATTTATCAAACGAAGGATGTTTTTAAAGTGACAAGTTAAGAGAAAAATGAAAGTGAAAAAAAATATTTTAAAAATATTTTAAAAAGTCAATAACAACAACGAAACAAAGAAAAATAAAATTCTCGTTTGGTTCGGGTTCGGTGTGTATTCATCAGAGAAATCAGAGTTGACGTAGAGGTCCAAATGATTTTTTTAGGCTTATGTCGACTAACTGTAAAGAGGATATCAGAGCTTATTGCTAGACCGTCATGACGACAGACAGGAGGCTTCAGCAAATGTGACAGCAGCCTTGGCCTGATGGGTTAACTCACAGTACACAGCTTGCTTGGCTTTTGTCAGTTGGTTGGTTGGGTTGGTATTACAAAATTGGAAGAGACAACTTCTCTCTATTTCTTTTTTAATACGCAGTAATGAGTGTTGACCGAAAATAAATAGCTCGCAGTTAATTTTGATAAATGTATTGCGGAAGCTCAATTAATTCAAATCCTCTGGGATAACTGATAAAATTTTGATTCCAAAAATAAAATCAAAGGAAGGTCGGCGTTTTTAAATAAACGCCGCGACTTGTATTTCCCGAAACCAATTATGATGAACAAATATTAGATCAAAACTCTGTGTACATGGTACTGGCTACCGATGTGCGGTGGTCTTTGATGAATTTTTTAAAGCTTTTTAATTCATGTAATTTTTATTTTGTTTTTATATAAAATTTATCGATTAAATGAGCTATCTAGAATCATTAAGTTTCTGGGCAAAGCTATGTTTTTTTTGGGGTCAAAAAAATATCAACGGCAAATGGAATGTTGATGTCTGAAAGTGGTTTCTACTTATTTACTTTTTTTAAAATATTTTTTCTAAATTTTCTCTGAATTTTAAATTAATGATGTTGCACTCCGTAACACGTGCCATACTTATCATATAATTTATTCGTTATTTGGTTTGTTCCACGTTAAAATATTAAAACTTAAGATGACAAATGATAGATTTAGTCGATATTTATAGCTTAATATTTAATGAAAGTAATTAATTTTGAGTAAATTGATTATTATTATTCTAAATCTTTTATAATTCTGAGAACATGTAATTTTAAAATCAATTTCTTAAATAATTCTAGACATTTATTGGCAAGAGCTTCGTTAACTTTAACTTATTTCAATTTGAATTTCTCACTCGTAAATTGTAAAAGAATAATGAATAATGCAGGTATCGAGCTTTTACGTGTATTAATCTTGATACTGTCTTAGCCAATTAATTCAAGTGTCCGCATGTAACGAGAATCAGTTTGTTTTGTGGTTAGTCAGTGGCATAGAGAAGGTTTTCTTATCGTCTGCCTCTCTAAAGGGTTCTTCAATTACAAACTCTGAGTTCCAGTTAATTAACACAGTATTCTTCTTCAGGGCCTTATCTGGCGAGCTGTCTCAACCAGACTCAACGACGATTTTACTTATGTGTGTCCTTCCCATTACTTTCCGCGCCAGATGGAAAAGAACGGCCTAAAGGTCGCACCATTTGGGTCTCCGTCACCTCCCTTAAACGACCATCATTCATTTCTATAGAAATGAAAGAATATTGCAGTCGAGATTGAGATAAGACACATCTTCAGATGACTGCCGAGGTTTTGTTGTTATTGCTCGCATTCCAAGCAGATGATGTTTCGTTATTAAATTTTAATTTGTGTTGCATCAATTCAGACATGTTGTCGGCAGCGTTTGTGAAGCAATGCGGCAATCGAGAAGGGAAATAAGATGAGCCGAAATAACAGAACACGAGATGATTCCAATTTTGAGTGTGAGAGTGAGTTTCGTGCTTGTAATTCCCGCACGTCAGATATATTCGCAAATCTCCTTTGAATTGGTCTACGGGGAGCCATTGTTCCATGCGAAGACGATATCAAGAAGAACAAGGCAAAGTAAGCTTCTCGGCTGCACAGATGGACAAGATAAGATCGTCTTCCTCACTCCTTCCTATCCTAGCAATTCCATACCCTTCTCTCCTTGAGATCCCCACCCACGCTGGAGGGAGAGAACCGCCCAAACAATTTGACCAGTCAGAAAAGAAGGCCTAACTTATCGCTTAAGAGATTGGCAGCCGGAACGTTTATTTAAATTCCTCAGATTTATAGTTGCCGCCATTTCTAATTGCGGTTTTTATCCTCTTGAACTTAAAAAAAATTACATTAACAATCAAATTTTTTTCTATGCATGTTTGAAGAGGTGGGGAAAGGGAGTTGGAAGTCATTTACTGATGATTAATCTATATGTGGATGTGAGGGAGATTGCACGGGGTGTTAAGGGATTCTCTTCTTTGCGCGAATATAATTAATCATTTGGTTGAGTTTCCTGGTGGCATTTTTTATTGTATTTTTTTAAATAAACGATTCTAGTATGTGTAAGGCGTTGTGGGAAAAGTTAGATGCATATTTTATGTCACGTCTTATAAGGTGCTGTATGGGTTTTTGGTCTCTGCTATATGAGGGTATAAATGTAAAGCAGTGATAATGTTTAATTCATAGAGTGTATTTTATGAATGTAAGGAACATATTCACGATAGGCAATAAAATGGGACTTGGTGGTACTTTTGCGAATCTATATCTTGTCGATTTAACGTTCGTGTAAAGGTAGTAACTTACACAATTCCATTATAAACAAAACCCACGAATGGGGATTTAAAGTTCTATTGAACTTAAATTAGTTGTAACGTTGAGGAAAGAGAAAATTAAAAAAAAAATTGAAATCGATTTTGTTTTTTATTTTATTTAAACTGACTTTTGTCAGATGTTTGCGAACTATTTTCGAAAGTGTCACTTTTCCCTCGCTTTGTCGTACTCATCATTTCAAACCATAGTGGCACTTGCAGATGGGGGCATACGAGAGAAAAGTCACATTACCATATGGAAACCATTTGCGGTTGATAAGACGAAGCAGGTCATCTGTCTTTGCATTTGTCTGGAAGGAAAAGTGTTGCATAAAAGAATAAGAGTGCGTACAAGAGCAAATGGAAAAAGGGGACGAATAAGCTGACAGTTGAATATCATCACGAAAGTGGCTTCGCATCCACAACGTGCAACAAAAGTTACACGACTTTTAGTTCCACCTTAATTTTACATGATATTTTTCGTCGAAAGTAACTTTTTTTTGTGGCTGCAATGCAATCAATATAAATTGCACGCTTTCACTTCCTTCTTTGTGTGCGTTATATTAATGCAAGTTTTTACGGTTGTCGAATTTTATTCAGTTTTTTTCCCCCCAAATTTTTGTGATGATCCCTGACGTTCTCGACTGATGTATGTGAGGATCACCTGGTCTAATCGAATGATAGTTTTATCTTATCAAGAGGGCAGGCACTCATGCTGAGAGATTCGCATGATTATTTTATCGCCTCACGACATGCATTCGTGCCTTCGGAACGCGCGTTGTGGACTTTACCCCCGTCTTTTTGCTGCTTGCAACATTTCCCACGACGATACTAGTTTTCGTGTTGCCGACAAAATGCACGCTGGAACCTAACGTGACTCAGTTTTGAAATTCATTTTCTCAGCTGCCACCTTACAAATAATAAATTATTTAAATTATTCATGTAAAAATGCAATATGCAAACACGAGCAACTGTAAAACATTTTCACTCTAAATTTAGATGTTATAAAACAGACTGCAAATATTGAAATTCAAACCTGGTTTGGATCAAGACCAGATGATAAATTTAATATTTAGATAACACTGGTTGTTCAAACATTATTTTTGACTCGCATTCGTAATATTTATTCTTTAAATATTCATTTGTTTTTAATTACAGAAGCCCAGGGCAACGTATCTCCTCGAATATTGACTACCCAGACGTCCGTTCACGTTCGGCAGGGAGAATCGGCTATTTTATCTTGCGTCGCTCAAGGCCACCCTGTACCAAACACGACGTAAGTATTAGCGCATGCACTTTTTCTTTGCGTGTTAATGGCAGGATGCAATTATACCGTAAGCGTACCGGAAAAACTCTAAAGCGCGGGTATTTTGTGATAAAGTTTTTATTGTATGGGAATCCAATTCGGAATTTGTCACCGACTGTGACCTTATCGTAAAGAGAATTCGCAGAGGGACAATAGAAAAGTCTCTGGTCAACATTCTAAGAATTTTGGGCCCTATCAAGGGAATACATTTTTATGGATAGAGAATGGTATAAAGGAGGCAGAGATGTATGAATTATGATGTGCTCCAGTTGGCCACTTTCTTTGCCACGTTTCGGCTCGTTGATCAAGAAAAAGAATAGGCCACGTTCCGATTCCATTCCTCTTTTTTCCCCTCTGCCATGGTGCGATGATGACTATCTACTGTCAACACTTCTTTTGTTGGAGTTAATCGTTGAGCTAACAAAAACTTCTGACATAATATAAACCAATATTTTATTTCTCGTACCCACAGACTTTGGGTTGAATATTTTCCCCCTTTTTTCAATTTCCAGATGATGACTGGCGATTACTGGATTGAGGTGTCGAATAAATCCTAAGTCGGCCAACTTGTGCTCAAAATGTGAGAATTTTCACATCATAAAAGTTTGAAGTTGTTAGGAAGTGTGCTAGAGCTTGATATGATGAGACGGAACTGGTCTGTTGGAAATGTTGTTTAAAAATTGATTAAAGCACAGCAATGTGATTGATTTTAACAGTTGAATCCTATTAGGAAGGTCCTTCGTAAAGCATGTAGGCTCATGGATGCCAATCGATCGTTGTTAGTGACTTTCATGTTCGCTTGTGGTCACGAGTTTGAGTCAAAGCAAAGCTCTTGTCAAATTATAAATCTACAACCTGCGCATGCTTAATGACATTAACAATGATTATACATTTTGACATAGCTTACAACAATTTAAATATTGAAAGTTAGTAATTATTCTAAGCATTCTGTTAGTTACTGATGCGAGGATAATGTTTGCGTTGTGAGTCCCTTGAGAATTGCATCACTTCAGTATTAACATGAAATTAGTTTCAGTAGGCAAATTAATGAAAAATGCAAAGTATTATAGAAAATAATATCGTGGTTTGAGCTGTGATGTATTCACGTGAAATGTCAAGTGTATAAAATTTTAATAGATTTTCGAGATTTTTCAAATAGGAAGCTTTTACATTTTAAAAAATTAATTTAAAGCTTTTCAGGATGAGCGTCTGAAACTGCAAAGCAAATTATTTTATATTGCAGTTTTATACACAGCTCGGAATTTGAATTTTACAATAAACATCAAAGACCTCACCTAAGGCTTCCTAACAAAATTTGTTTTGGTCGAAATGTATCTAAAAATTGAAATATTAAAGTCGAGATTTTGAAGTGGAGCAAAAAAAACGGAAGGCCCAAAATAAGAGTTTTTTTTCCTTAGGTAATATCTTAGCAATTTTTTTCCCCGCATTTTTTCCTTAAGCTGAGAAGGACTGAGATGGAACCCAATTATTGTCTTGGGTTCGGAGAGATCTGCTTTCAGCAGCATTGTTTACTTTTTTTCTTCTCTTGGTTTTTATTTATTTTTTATTTTTTTATTATTACCATTTTTTCCGCGTGTATATGTTTGGTTGGTAAGATGACGGTTGCCTCGGCTTCGTGGGAGACACGATGAGAACCCTTGATTCCACACTGCCAGATGAAAGAAGGCGTATTAATCCAAACAAGAGGGGAGAGGGGGATCTGGCACATGCGAGTAAACTTGGCCTAAAGTTCTGTCAAGTCAAACAAATGTCTATGTGCAGTGTAAACATGCCAGTTGTGGTTCATATACAACAATTTTTTCCCACTCTTTTCAATAATTAATTTTTAAAGCGGCTCGTGATGACGAAATGTTTCTAAGCAAGGGAAATTTGATGCGTTGTTAGCGCGATGCCATGTGCTTAGGTGTTTATTGATGCATCGCATATGAAAGCGTACTTTCCCACTGACATAATGCATGCGAAAAGGACATGGTGTTATCTTAGTATGAGGTCAAGTTGAGGCCTATCAAGACGCGATTTCAAGTTTGGCGGGCGTAACTTTAAACTAATTTTAGCAGACATTGATGTTGGGCGAATCGTAAAACTTAATTGCTCCCTTTGCAAGAGGCTTAACGTTTGCAGAAGCGGTATAAAAGGCGCAGTCTTGGGAAGAAAGGAAGCTGCATGTTTGGCTGTGTTTGAGACTGCACTGAACTGCTTTATATTTCTTATATAGTTTGAGAATTGAGACTGATCGTATAACATGAGTGTTTTACGAGTTCGTATTTCATTTAATTACCCAGATTCTATGGGAAAATAAACTTTTATTGCTGATTTTAAGAAGTCTGTTTTTCTTTTCTTCAGTCTTTTGGTAGGAGTATAAAGTTGAACAAAGATACTAAATACAAAACGTTACGAGATTTGAATTAGTTATAAATGTACGAAGCAAGTTTGAATCAAAACAAGGAAGTAAATTAATGTTTAATTAGTTTTTATTTTTAAAGTACAGTATTTAAAACTTTTGTTCAAATTAAATGGTTTTAATTGCTGCAATCCTAATCAAGAAATTTCTTAGAAAATATTGTCAAATTTGTCAAAATTTTTTAATTTTTTAATTTTTTAAAATCATTTTTATGTTCTCAATTTTTTTCTTGAGCTAAAAGTAGGATGAAAACAAAAAATTTACTCACTTTAAACGTATCAACTTAGCCATTGGATCGGAGTGGATCGATTTGCTTTCCTCTCTTTTTTTAGTTCGCAAGCAAATCATACAGGGCCCATCCCTAGGTGCTAGGGCGCGATCGTCTTACATTTAGATCGAAGGGAACCGATCTGCAGACCTCGGTTTTGTTTTACCTTCACCAATTGAGGAGTCTTTTTCCCTCTTCTTTTCCCTTTTCCCTTGTGAGAACTGGCACCAGTCCAAGCGAGTGCAATCCAATTGCACAGAAGTAACGGGATTATATTTTCAGTCAAAGGATAACTAGACTGGACTAGCTTTCTATACTTTTTTTAACTTTTTTTTTTATTTGTACTTGCCCAATTTCCTTCACTGCGCTATCGATGGATGACTTTGCCAATGAATTACATTCCTAGGACGAGATAAAGATCCGGGGAAATGACAGATATTGCAGAACAAAGTTGTAATTCATTGCTGCGATGTCAGTCCGTTTGAAACCAATGCAAAAATGACAGGAAAGTATATCCATTGAAGATTTATTTTCCACTAAAGATGACAAAAGTTGACATTTTTAAAACTCGAGCTCAATTATGAAAATATTTCTTAGAAATTTACTCGGCTCGGATATTTTTCTTTATGAAAAAATGCTTAGACTGAATTTCGGGTCGAAGTTAATCGAAATTAGTTGGAGTGGAGACGGTGCCAGTTGGTAATGAGGTTTATTAGTGGAACTCGTGATATTATGAGTTGGTGAGAGAAAGTGTACTAGCTGTATATTGCACTCTATTATCCATTATCAGTCATTTGGCAGGCAATTTATCGTTGGTGCAGACAAGAGGTTCTAAATGAATTCTACTTGGAAAGCGGGTCACATCAAAGTGTAATTGTCAGCGAGACCCAAAACTCTTATAAACAGCTTTCCAGCTGGCCAGCAACATCAACAACAGGACTTCAATTTGACGGTGAAGGTGTAGGGGTGGACCGCACGCGTTACTTTAATGTAATACAGGAAAACTCCACGCCCTCCGATCTCTCGTGCACTTCCTTGTTCTGCTGACTGGGATGTTTGGAGCAGCTGGCAAAATGTTGCCTGCGAGATATTGGGACATTTCCTCTTATGGGGCTTCAAATTGATTAACAAGTCCTGATATTTAATTGGATTTTCGGGTCGATTATTTTTTTTTATTTCCTAACTTGAGTAATTGTGTTCATAATTTGAAAAAATATAAAAACAATGCACTTTAGGTGTTGTTAACGAATAAATTACTTTCAACTTTGCGCACGCTGCGAAAAGACAGTGAGGAAATAAGACTATTGACTGGTAAATGCTGAAGCAAGAAGTGCGCAGCACCTACTCCGTTCATATTGCTGATAAACAGCGAGAGAAGCATGCTTGTCAATGTTCTATCCAATGGGAACAGCGGTAGGCTGGCGGAGCCTTGAGATAATAGTAATCTGCAGTGGTGGAAGCTGATAAGAGGCCAGAGGTTGGTTTGCGTAGAGGTCTGTGAGGCCTCTCAGATTTACGAGCTGCCGGAATGGAGTGGCCGATGCCGTTGAAACGAACAGATTGAGGCGAGAGCAGCATGCTACCCTGGTGACCCCTTTGAGCACTGAATGGAATCTTTCCTTCCGCTAGGGACTCGATCGTAAAGTAGTGGGCTTGTCTCTCTTTTCTCCATCAAGTGCCCGGTTGGAAAACTCAGTTTGCTTCGACGAAATGGTGATGGCTTAGACTTGTGATCTTTTGATGTCTTTGCACATTTTTTTTTCTTCCAGAGACGATATAGAATAAAGATATGGCTTGGAATATAACTTATGAATGATGTGCTCTCGTTTTGCCTCTAAATTTTTTTATTCTATTTATTTACTGCTTTTCCAATTTTATCGTTAATTCATAAACCAATTCTCTCCGCGACTATTCAATTAATTTTCCAATCTTCAAATAAAAAAAAATACATTATGAAACGAGTCTGAATGTCGCGTTTTGTTTTCCGAGAACTTGTAATCCTAATAATATAAATGGTACGATTTTATAGTGCAGTCCTCTTGTTCTTTCACTATCCATAAAACTTTCTTGTATAGGATAATTACAGTTCCCAGTAGAAAGGAGTCATAAAGTCCCTCCCCTTTACGACGCAACGACTCACTTTACTTTTTCTTTTTTCTTCTTTTTTCTAAACTTTTTTTTTAAAATTTTACACAGTTGGTTCGTGAAGAGCAGCAAAGGAGATCTGCAACTACTTCGCTTGGGTGACAGGGTCAGCCAGAAGGTGGACGCACTAGTGATCCGAGGTGCTCGAGTTTCCGATTCAGGTACCTACGTTTGCGTCGCTAACAACCTGGTGGGAGCCGAACAAGCGGACACTCTACTCACCGTTACAGGTCAGTGCAGTGTGATGATGGCAGTGGTTTGTAGAAATTGACTGCTGGGCCATTCGAGAGAATCACCAACTGTAGAAGAACCCCTGATGGGGAGCAGGAACACGATGAAAAAGAAATCCTAACTATTTCTAAAACTGATTTCGTCTGTGGAGAGTTAAAAGATTGCAGTCTTTCTTTTTTCATTCGGCTATAAAAATAACGGTTCTAAAATATTGTAGAATAAAACTGAAATTAATAGAAGTTCACGTGTCTCCACTCTGTGCCAACAGATATAAAAATAAGTCTGATCTGGCTGTAGTGTGTCGTAACAAATCAGTGCCATTTTGATATTTCCTTGAGAACTATATTGAGTTTCCAGGAAAGCGTATTAAACTTAAAGAGAATATGTACAGGGAACAAAAGTGTGTATGGATATAAATCATAGAAATGAAACATCAAAGCGGCGGAAGGAGTGAATCGCGTTTGATTTTAATTTGACAGAAAAAGTATAGCGTTTTATTGCATTAGTTTCTGATGCATATCAAGTTTGTGAAATTTATCAAAAATTCAATTAGTATCATTAATCTTTTACCTGCGGGAAGTTTTCTTTTTTTCCGAAATTTTAATTCGAATCAAATGAATTGACTTTAGCGCTAGGCAACGCAAAAAATGAAATCCAGTCATGTTGGATATGAGAAAAGGAGTTTTGATGATTACTTTTTTTTTATTTTCGTATATCAAATGACAGGAATAAAAAGTGTAAACTTTCTGCCCACAATAGTTGAGCCATGTAAGAGAGGAAATTTCTTTTTTCCTCAATCGATTGACCCGCACACATGAGGAAAAAACGAGTTTGTCGAGCACAGAGGTCCCTAATTGAATATGCGCGCGCTGACACTGATATTCTCACGTGCCATGTGAATGCCCTCGTCGCTGCAGTCCCGCGATGGAAATTGAGAATGCTCGTGGGTCACTATATATAACTCGAATGAGGAGCCACTACCCAAAACTGACCATTATCATCGACCGTTGTGATTGCGGTTTGAGTTTGGCTTAAAGTAGAATCAGCGAATTCACCGTTTTGAATATCATTCGGTGATTTTTAGCCGGCAGTATGTTGATAAGGGGTGCGTCGTCCCTTGTAAAAAGAAAAGGTATTTGCCAATAACTGCATCCAGTCGTTGAAAGGAATAAAAAAATAAACAAAAAAGAGGAAAAAAGAGGATGAGTATCGGGAGCACGCTTGAATTATTTGAGAATTTAAAAAGCATTGTGTTTGAACATGCATGGCTGGCATCTTTCTGCTCTAGGAGAAGAGATGGCGAACGATATAATATTTACATAGGCATTTGCGTGCAAATAGCGCATCTCTAGAGTGCCTGAATAAAAATTGAAAGATGAAGCAAGAAAAAATGGAACTGTGTGGGTTTTTTTGTTTTGTTTGTTTCTGCTCGCAGATTGTTTTCGAGTGAAATTCAATCTTGAATTTTATAATTACGATGGACGGAAATTATGATGAGATCAGCTTTTTTCTTAAGAAAAAACATTAAGAAAAGTTTTATTTGTAATGTGATAATAGAAATTTACTGTATTTTTTATACAGAAAGGTTGATAAAGAAAAATTTCTTGGGAATTTTAATTATTTTCAGATAACGTATTTGAATGCACAATAATTAGTTCTTACAGACACGTAGTATATTTTAACCAAGCTGCTTACTCTCTCTACTCCGATAAATTCTAATCGCATTTTGAAATTCGGGAGATTCTAATTTTCTGCACAAAATTTAATTACAGGAATATGGTATGATTTTATGAAATGAAACTTTCAATTGTTTTCTATTGCAGATGTAATAAACATGAGGATTTGAATCAAAATCACAATTAATAACGATCCGATTATTTTCTTCATATTTTTGATAACTTTTTCAACATGTATTTGTAGAAATGTAAACTTGCCATTATAATTTTCGTCACATCCATTTTTGCTTTTATCGGAAATTTATTTTCAGAAATAACCATTAAAAATTACGAGTATGTTTGTCTCAACTGAAGCGTTAGATTTAGATAGGATAATTTCGGTCGGTGTTGGTGTTTCAGTGGGGCTATCGATTCACTCGCCATCTACTACAGTACTTCTGATGTTAGCTTAGTACTACATTGGGAAAAGAAAAGGAATCAAGTGCATAGTTTGATAGATCCATCGGTCGACGATTGGTTTTCTTTTTTTTTTTTTTCTATTTTTTTATTTTTTTATATTTTCTTTCTTCACTCTCAAAGCAGTTTAAAATCTCATTTTAGAACAGGTGCACCTTTGCGTCAAGCTTTACGGAGCTCTGCACCATCTTTAGAAACCCAGTGGGAGAGGTATTTGGTTTTTATGTGAAGAATTCGCTTTTGTTCTCAATTCGATTTGTTGGGAGCAAAACTGGCAGATATTTTTTAGGATTTTGCGGGGATTAAGTCATGGATAATTTACTTTGAAATGTTTTTTAACGTTTGAAATTGAAAAAGAAAATGAGAGTTGACGAAATGTTTACCGATTCTTGAAATCAAGTGATGCGCTTCATGAGAGACAGATTTGTAAAAGCAACACATGCAAATGGATTTCTGGTTTGGTGTGTAGCCACATGTGCATTGAGTTTGAAATCGAATTTTTCAAGGTTCATATGAAGAGAATAATTTTATGAAACAGTGCTTTGCTTAAGACCGAAGTTTGCAATAAAATTTCTTTGTAGCTTTTAAGCTACGAGATTGAATCTCATGTATACACGGATCACTTGGAAATTGATTTTCTACAGCTGATTAAATTTCATATCACAAAAATATGCACCCTTTCGCGTCTTCTTTTTGTGCTTCATCCATATCTCGTCCCTGCCCCTCACCACCGTTTTATTTTTTTTTGTCAAATATATGACGAGGGGGAAAAAAAGATAAAATTGAATTGTAACCATCCCTGATTACATTGAGAAGAATTGTTTTTCCTCTCTCTTCTCTCGTCATTTTTTAACTTTCGTCGGCGGATCAATGACGTAAATGTTTTCGAAATGATGTTTTTATTTTATATGCAAAGTTTTATGAATTTTTAGAAAAAATCTCCAATGACAATATTTGCTAAATCATTACATCGGTTTTTTACATTCTATATTAATAGGAATTTTATTTAAGAGGGCTTGTTAATCGGATTTTAGCGTATTTTGGAAAAAAATTAATGAGATTTTTAAAGGCTTATTATGAGTGCTTCCCCCTCATTTTTCAGTGAAAAAAGTGAAAGCTTTTAGCTTGATACCCACTTTACTGATTTAAGTGATATTCATTTTAAATATAAAAAAGATGTCGTTAAAGTGCAAATGTAGCCACAAAAATTCAACTTAAAACGTAATTAAAAAATTGAATAAATACATGTTGAGATAGGTCAACTTTAAATTCAGTAGGCTTTTGATCTTGGTGAAACGTGTAGTGAGACCTTTTCTTCTTTTCTTTTGTCCTTTAGCTCCTCTGCACGCCAAAATTGAACCTTCAATACTCGTGGCCGAGATTAAGAAACCTGCGGCGTTTGCGTGTGTAATTTCGGGGTCGCCCGTCAGCTCCGTGACGTGGATGAAAGATGGCAAACCCATAGTCTCTCCGAAGCCCGTCAGAGCTGCTTATAACGAGAAGCTTCGCATCGAGTCTGTGTCGACCGAAGACCGAGGGATGTACCAATGCGTCGTTGAAAATGATTACCAAATCCGTCAGGCGACGGCCGAACTTCGACTCGGAGGTAAGATTTGCCTAAACTAACAAATTTAAAAGTTACAATACGAATTTCGACTGCCACACCATGCTTCAACTTGTAATTCTATAGTTCTGGTTTATGGACGTGTTGTGCTTTGGTATTTTGCACAATGCTATCAAATAACACTGATGGTTGGGCATTTCGCTGAGAGTCTTTATGCAAAAGCAAGCTGAGACATTCCAAACTGAAATCCAATATTTCCCTCTCTATGAAATCTGAATCCTATTCATGTGCTTCCTAATAACATATGCATCTAACCTCAAACACTCCGGTGAGGACCAATGCAGGCCATTTATTAAAACTCCTAACTCCACTTTTGGATCAATCCTTTAACTTTAATGATAATTAATAATCTTCCTTGTGAAATGCAATAAATGAGAGATCAAATTTCAAAACGCGCAATAATCCAGACTCGAAACAGAGAGGTTTTAAGAGGCATTTATTTCAGCATTATGACAAGTTCTGTAAGCTTTCAGTATTAAATCGGCGTGTGTTATAAAAGAAGTAAAAGGTTTTAAACTATAGCCAATGGCTATTCTATTTTCGAAGAGTTGCAACCAGAGGGCATAAGTGCTTTTAAGTAAAATCAATAAAAAGGATGATGCCATAAGAATAGAAGGAACTTTGTGGTGCAGCGAGCTCCAGACACTCGTCTTTGATGTAATTTTTGTTTCAAAGAAATTTGAATCAAAATGCAAGTTACATAAAAGTATGAATTATAAATTTAAAATGAAAAAACTTGCCCGCCCGAGCAAATAGAAAAAGGAAAAGAATTTGTAGATTATTTCTTTAACTTCACAATTTGAATTAATCGATATAGAAAAGAAATAGCGATGGATTTAGTTGTCTTCTCGCTTTTCTAGTGAAGCGTGGAAATGAACACAAGGTGGAAATAATTCATTTAAATGAGTCTGCACTCAGTTGAGTAGTATACACGGTGGAAATCGGGTTCCACCACGTTGAGTTCACTTTCTACTCCATCTCGTGCTTTGCCATCCGTGTTCCATCGTTCTTAATTTTTTGGCTTTGTGCACTCCGATCATTTTTATTTCGCCCTGGTTTCTGATGATAGCGTCGTACGTGATTATTATTTTAATAAAAAATCGTATTTGCAATTAGCGTAAAACAATTTTTAAATAAGCTTGAAACGACGTGTTTATTTGGTCGAGTCGAGTGTAATGAGAAGTCGCCTCTTGCTCCTGATTTGCTCTCATTACAGCATTTTCCCCTCCAAAGTACCTCCTGTGCTGAATGGATGGTCAAGCGGAAATAATGTCACGTATCACGGTTGCTATGGTAACCGCACAAGCACAAGACATCTCATGATGTTTGTGATGCAGCAGGAGATTATGGTGAATTTTATCGAGATGTTATTACAGTCTGGAAAATAAAATCAAAATAAAATAAAATAAAACTTGCAAAAATGGTTTCTCCGCGTTCGCTCTACAACCAATGTGCTAGAGTGTAAATATTTATCATTAATTAATTTAAACAAGCGAAGCGGAAAGCTGTGGAAACAGCAAATTTTGATTACATGACGTGAGTTGATATCGGTTAGAGTGGGAGCGATTAACCCTCTTAACCTGAGATTAAGATTTGAAACTGGCGAGGGTTGGTAGGGGAATGTTACATCATTTTCAATGCCCTACTTCCCTCAACTCTCTGACAGTTAACTCTCATGGGTTTTGAAATCACTGTTCTTGAAATTATCGCTCTCTCGCCATGTTACGCTTTGGCCTTTTCTGTAGAGAGAGAGAAAAGAGGAGTTCGGTGCGCCTTTTTGGCTCCCTGTTGGATGTCCTTATCGTAGCACTGGTGCCAAAGGAGGAGACAACCTTCCCTTCCCTCCATGCACTGGGATGCACGCTGCCGATACGAGCCGCCAACCGTCTCCTGGTATCGTTTCTTCCACGTGGCTGCTTCCATTGTGTGCGTGGATTCAATGTTCAGTTGAAGAGTGAGGCTCACGGGAAGAAGTTTTCTCGGAAAATAAAAGTAAAATTCATTTATTACCTTGATTGGGCTGATGCGAATGTCACAAAGGGGGTAATTCAACTTTGACTTGCTGAAAATTGGATTATTACGCACGCTTGTTGATGGAATTCTGCTTCGAATTTTGCAACCGGTTTTTTATTGAAAAATTTTAATTGATTTGCTTTGTTAATGTCAATATTTGGGAATCGTTCCAAATTTATTACCTACCTACAATATTTAAGTATGCATTATTCTCTTAATCAAATAAAGTACATGAAGAAGGTAAAGGAAAAGGCTTAAAGCTAAACAAGCTGAAGAGAATGGAATGTGTAGACTTAACTTATAGATTTGCTCGAGTGCATCATGTCTTTTAGGCTAAGAAATAGCCTTACAACCAAAGTAAAAGAGTGAACTCTTTCAAGTGACATGTTCACTTGAAGAGAGCGAAGGAAAGAGAAGTAAGGCGTTCAAGCCATCGTCAACGAATCGATCCAACGCATTTCGCTACGATGAACCATCTATATCGACTTTTGGGCAGCACAAACCAATCGAAAATTTTTGCCTCTTCACATCGATTGGCACGAGTGACACTGTTAAGATCATTATCCATGTCATTTTTTCTATATTTTGTCATTCTGGAACTGACATATCTGGCAGTTCTTTAAACCCGAACGGATATATTAATTACGTTCATTCATACCGAATGAGAAAATTCTCTTTTTATACTCTTTATGATACTTTATGGTATATGTTTAGAAAAATGAGTACAAAAAAGCCGCATTTGAAGAATTAAAAGATTGATTCGTCATGTGCCTTCAACTAGCCACAAGAAAACCGTTGGCAAATGCAATGCCTGAGGTTGTAAGCATCTTTTCTTTTGCTTTTCTATAGGATTAATGGAATTAGTGTCTTTCCTCAAGGGATGAATGTCTTTTCAGGCAGTGGCTTTCAGGTCTTCTTTATATCAAGAGCTGGATGAAATGCATTACGTAGAAATGGAAAACCAAAAAAGCAAAAAAAAGGGTTGGGGAATATTAAAGGGAGGAAAGTAGTTGACCTCTATTGGAACTTAGAATTTATTGTCGAGTTTGATTTTAGATGATGTTATTGGCACTTCGTCACGTAAGGTTTATTAGATATGAAGAAGTTGGAGACAAATAACATGTAAGACAATTTCGATCGAGACAAAAGAACGAGCGAATGGGAAATTGAATTTTTCCAATAAACAAATCCCGAATGTACACTCGATTTTCTGACCATAGGCTGTGTTTCAGATTATGTTTTCTTAAAAAACATGATTTTTTTGTTTATTTACATGAAGTTTTAGTGCTACAAATATTTTTTGTCTGTTCATAGAAATTTAGATAAATGAATTTGTTTTACATTTTTATTCGTTCTGATCTATTTGTTGCTAAGCAACTGATTTGTTCAATTACAAAATCCATTTGGGAGTATTTATTTATCTTCTTCGTGAAAGCTTTGATTTTTTTTACTTTATTATTCTTTTTTTCCTTAATCGTAATATTTCTATTAAGACCTATATATAGTTTCAAGTTGAGATTTTTATCACTCAATTAGCAGGTAATTGAAATTTAGTGTCATACATAAATAACCTTTTCCTCATTTTACTCGTGGGGGTTTAGGCTAATGTTCTTTTTCAAATGACGGTTTGCATTTAACGTTATTTTATGATTAAGAGGTTAATTTCGAACTCCCTTTTCAACTCGCAATCGTATGCTTTCTAGACGACCACAAATAAGTCCCTCACTTAATTTACATATCAATTGATGTTTTCTTGTACAAAATGTGATGAAATTGTAAAAATTTAGTTTTTATACAAATTCTTTCCTCCTCTATTTCTTCTTTCTCCCTCTTTTCTTGGAAATGTGCCACATATTTTGTTTGTGTGTTTGCCGTTTTGACGTCTGCCATTCATTTGTGCGCCAGTCTGTCTCTAGTCATGATAGAGCGGGCTACCAAGCGAATTTCCGGCCTACAGAGTCTCTCACGAGTCGTAAGAAATGGAAATGCAACTCGGAGTTGCCTTGACTGCAGCTAAAAATTTCAAATATCGTTTCCATACAGCGTACATTTTTTTTTTGTTATTTGCCTCCCACAATCTCTTCTCTACAACTTAATCTGCTACAAATCTGCCCCTCGTATTTCTTTTTTACTCCACTCGAACTCCTGCCCCTCTTCATCTTTAGCTTAGCTTTTCTGCATGTCCAAAGTGCGTGGCGTACAGCGAAGCCGGGTGGAAATTTATGATTCAGTCCGAATCGAGTTGAGGCCAGATCTCGTAGTCGCACCCTACCATTCATCACATGGGTGTGTTGAGGAAGTTGAGGGTTGCAATAGTCACTGATGCAAAAGCCAGACTTACAAGCCAAAAAACACACAAAGAAAATGCAAACTCAACCAACATACTTTATAATTCACCCTCTTCTAGTAATTTTTTTTCCTTTATTCACTTTTTCTTCTCTTTTCTGTGCGCGTTGTAAAGCAGTTTTTCTTCTTCTTGCTTTACTTTTTCTTTGTGCTCTAAGCACTTTTCAGTCCATTCGGCGGTAAGTCAGGGAGAGAAATTGTTGTGTAGCTAGCCAAACCTGTCCAATGACGTCTGAAATGATGTTTTCGCTTCTAAAAGCGCGCGCAATTTATTTGGTTATTTAACGAGTTCAAATTTGTTTGCAAAATCAATTTTTTTCTGTAATAAAATGCTGTAATACGTCACTTATTCCGCGATCACTTTATTTATCCCATTTTATCCTTCCGTTTTTTATGAAGCAGAGGCAAAGGTCAAAGGATTTTGTTGGAACAGATTTTTCTTAGTCATGTAAGAAGATTTAGATCCTTTTCCTCGTAATTTATTTCTTGGGGATTTTTGACGTCTATGTAAGAAATTTATGTCGCTTTGCAATAAGTTTTAATTCGAGAATTGCATTGTAATAACTCTTTTGAAATGGGTATTAAAAATAAAGGAAGTAAGAGAGGAGAAAATTTGAAAAAGCGATTAATGGAATTGAATTATTCAGTTTGACTCGTCTCACAAAAGGACAAATTAAATAAGCTGTCAGTTCAGCAACAGGAAAAGATTTTGCTCTTAATGGGGAAGAATAATCATGTAAATCACTTTTGCGAAACTGTAAGATGATTATGCAAACTCTTAACGAAGTTAATTGCCAAAACCTGAGCTTTGATTGGGATGATGCCAGATACGTTTCTCCAATCACAGCCAATTCAATCAGTTTTAGATAACTTTTATCCCAACGGAGTGATATTTGATCTCTTAAATTTCTGGCAGAAATTCAATAACTTAATTTTGTATAAAAAAAATTGAAATTATCGATTTTATGATTTTAGTAATTTATTTCTGTATTATTGTTATTTTTTTTAGACATTGCTCCTGAATTTGTGTCTGTGTTCGATGAGAAACTCCAACAACCAGGGACCAGCGTTTCCCTACGTTGCGTTGCGCGTGGAGTTCCTTTGCCACAGATCACTTGGTTCTTGGACGATTTACCCCTTCCACGCAGCGACCGCTTTCATACAGACACGTACATCAACCGCAAAGGAGACCGTGTTAGCATCCTTAACGTCACGCATATGAGGGTCGAGGATGGTGGCGTTTACAAATGCGAGGGCCAAAGCAGCGCTGGCGTCGTACAACACTCCGCCCGGATCAACATTTATGGTATGTAAATCAATGGTAAGTTGTATTGGAAGTCGAATACCAATACACTCAAAAATGTCGAATGTGATGTTGATAAATCTATTTCGCGGAATGTAAAATCTGTGATTTTTCTTCGAAAAACGTGAAATTCATAAATTAAACATTAAAATTAAAATTGAAATGAAAACTAAGAAAGAAATGAAATGGAATCGTAGATTCAAGCTGCTTGAATTAACTTAGTTGAATCATAAGTTAAATGTTTAGTTTTTAAAAGAGAAAGATTAAAGCCGTCAATTTCATTTCAAATAAGATGTTTTAATTTAGATGATTTACATTTTCAAGATATTTTCTGTGCCACTGATTTTCACCTTCAAAACATTCTCAGAAATTAATTTTTGGAGATGCAAAGTGCTAGTATTTCTTCGAATAATTACCAAACTTTGAACAATACCCACCTCTTCACATAAATACCTCGCTTCAGGTTATAAAATTTGTTAACAAAAGTTTATTTAAGCCATATAATCCACAACATACAACAATCTTCATTAAATATCATTTTCATTTGTTTAACTCTTTGATAAAGTTCACAGTTTATAAAAATATTTTTTAATTAGTTGAGGGGTTCAAATGCGGGGCACCTTTGCAATCCTCCTCTGCTGGGTATATGCCATCGATGAGAAAAGTATCATAAAAATGTTTATTTCAGTTATGTCAGTTTTCAGTTACTGTATTTTAAAGAGCTGTACAATTTCTGAACAAAGTTTCGTTAGTGAGATTAGAACGATTAGATTACGAAAAATGGCTTATCAACTTTAAAAAAAAATGTAATGTCTGAAAGTTTTTCGTGAGCACACTAACTTTGTACCAGGTGCAGAAGTGAACCTTTTAGTTTAATCAAATTACTCAAAAGATTATGTGCAGAGAAAAGTTTGTTGTTCACCTGTGCCAAGTGAATGTTTGAAATATTGCAGCGGTGAATTGAGAGGTCTCCTGTGTAAATACTGAACCCTAACTAGCTGCGTCTGAGTGTTGGAATTTACAGGTGATCTGCTGGGCATTGTACTCGAAATGACTTCGCTTTCCAAGAGTCTCTTCACTATTTAGTCGACTCGATCTGATTACGACTAAGTTGCTTGCAATTACACCAGCGAGGGAAGCTCAACTTACAAAGCGTATAGCATTAATTAGTCCTGTTCCGTTTAGGTTAAGATACGTTTAAGTTAAAACCCACATAAAAGCGACGAACGACAGTGGTTGGTTCATGCTGAAATGCGATTCTACGAATCTCGAAAGCAAATGGAGGAAAAAAGTTATTGAAATTTCAGCATTTTGACACGTAGTATATTCAGTTTTCAACTGCTGTCCATTTTATGTATCAGGTATAGATCCTAGTAGGAGAATTACATTTCAGGACAGTCATAAACATAAATATTGAAGGGGCTCGCATTTTTGTAACTGAGCGCATTTTGGCTTTTGACGTCCCGACGATAGAAAAGGAATGCGACACTTGTCAGGTTTTCTGACATTTCTCAAGGTGACAGTTTGAGGTTTTGTAGATAAGCGAACTGGCAAACAAACAAAGCGCTGCTTTCAATGAGACATTCAACATTAAAGAATGCTTGGCTTATACGCTACGAGTTTAAAGCACAAGTAGAAGAAGCGTAGTAGTGATTGGCAAGAGGATTTCCTGTCGCGTGCGGCTCGGTGTGTGATTACTAATATGCTAGTAATTTCCTTTCTTCTTTTTCCACTTTTATTATAAAAGGAATCAATAAAAGTGGGCTTTTGAGGGCTGGCACAAAGCACAAAGTAGAAACAGCCACCTTTGCAGTGGTGTGAGCCATTGATCCTGCATTTGTCCGCCCCATGTTGCTTAGCTTCCCTACTGTGAGGTTACCAACACCTTTTAGCACCAACAACAGGTGTGAAAATACTGTTCATCGCATGCAATCCGGTTAAAATCTGATTTTTATTTTTATGGCTTTCTTGTTTTTTTATCGGAGAAGGTTGGGAAAGTTTAAAACAGAAAAGAATTAAAGCCCATGTAATCCAGAGTCGATTGAAAAACGGAAGTACAACTGGGGGCAACGACTTCATGGCTGGTGCACGTGCCACTATTGTCAATGAAGAGACAATTGGAAGAAGGGGGGAAAAGAAGCAGCGGAAGTGCACCAATTGCACGACGGGAGGAAAGAATGTGCCTTGCTTTAGGAAATGTAAGCAGAGAAAGAGAGTAAGATGCGAATGGGCCTTTTTCAATCTTTTTTTTTCTGGTCTTCTTCAACCACATGAAAACCACTTTTGAAAATAGATGCAGTTGCACGCTCCTACGGACTTACTTGACATGCCATTTGTTGTAATTGTCATTGTAGTTCATCTTTTTTCCTTTTTTTTGGAAAGTAAATAATATAAGGGAATGCGATGTTATACGAATGGCGAATGGCAAAAAGGTCTTTTATTGAAGAAGAACGGTTGAGTACAATGTTGTTTTAAGACCTCGGGATTAAGATGGGAGTCAGGAGATAAATTGGGCAGTGGATAGACTAATGATTTTTTTATCCTCTTTCCAATTGACCTCTTAAATTTATAGATGTGCGTTGGTGTCAGTGTTTGAAAGATAATACATTAAGAATAGCTTTGTCCGTGGAAAAGGGTAATACCTCATAGGACCAATTATTTATTTATTTGCCTTTTCTCAATTTGTCTCAATTTGTAAGACGTAAAATAAAAAAATGTAAATAATCAAATCGGTTGTTATTTAATATATTTTTAGAGGCAATGGAATGGAAGGTTAAATCTTAAAATTTTATTTGGAAAATTGAATAATTTTTATTTTTAATTTTTAATGTCCAAAATATGTTATTTTAAGCACGAATCTAAAAGAGGTCCAAAAATTAGAAAATTGTTATTTACGCCCTTAAGATTAGATATCAATGAAATTATTTATTTCCTTCAGAAATTACTGACCCGCTGAACATGTGTAAATATTCCTCAGTTTTTTAATTCTCTCAAAGCAAAAACGCTGTGACGAAAAGATGATAAGAAAGAATGAACGAGGCTTTAAAAAAATCCCATTAATTTTTTTCCTTTTGATGAAATGAAACTGTCTGGTAAAGAATTGTCGCAGTAATTTTATTAGATTTGGTCAACAGATTCTAACTTTGGAAGGAAAACGGGGCAAATTGTTAAACTTATTTCAGCTTGCATCCAATGTTCTCAAAGTGGCGAGCGCACAGTTCTGATTACGTCCACAACTAATGCGTTTAGATGGCAAGCTAACGAAGTTTTCATGAGACACAAACTTCTCTTGAGTGTACATCAGCCGCACAGAGTTAAGCAACTATAGCTTTGGCTTGTGCCTACGCCACAAAAATGTAATTGGATTAAATCAACATCCCATCTACGTATTTATTTTGTCTTTACTCATCGATGAAAGCAGTTTAAAACGGTATTTTGTTAAAAACAAGAATTGATTAAATTATAATGTTTTTAAGCATTGAAGCAACGAATGATTTTTTTAAAAATAGGGTTCTTATTTAGTTTTTGTTAAATTTTTAATTTTATAGATAAATCGTTCGAAATTAGTTCTTCAATAGCAAGCCTTCTGTAATTAAATTCCTGTTCAAGTTTCCTTTTTTTCTTTTTAAATTAAGGTGGACAGTGGAATTTTAATTTTCTTCTATGAAAATTTATTAAAAGTAAATTGATTTTCAAACGATAGCATTTAATAACACTTAAAATTAGCTGAAATTAATTTTCAAAGTAATCGATGCAAAAAAAAAAATTATTAATTTAGTTGAAACGTTTATATTTGTTTTTTTGAATGTTATCTCGTAGACATTAAGTTAGATTTATGATTTTCTTTCATTCGTACATTTCTTTTAAAGAAAAAAATGGAGCTGTTTTCTTGTTCTGGGTTGATCGATTTGACTTGTCGTTGTCTCGAGTTCTCGCTGGAATTTGTGTATGGGAAGAAAACAATGTGATAATCTCTTCCATCTCGAACCCACTGTGTTTCAAGAAGAAGAAGAAGCAGCATCCAAATGGAACTTGTGTGTGTATTCGATTGAAATTCTTCTTTCGGCTTTGTACCAAGTGAAAGGCGATAAATTTTAGCTCAAGATGTGCGTGAGTTGGATTAAAAAGAACATCGCTGTTTGCACTTTTGCAAAAGTGTCCGTTACCTCCACTCCCTCACAACGGCGGTTTCCATAGAAAATATTTTTTTATCAGAAATTGTAATCATTAAATTCCATTTATCATCACGGTAGCTATGTAAACTCGCATTTTAATTATCATTAACGAGGCTGGTAATTTATCAGTTTGTTTACCTCAGTAAATTATTTTTAGTGAGAAAATTTAAAAGAATTTCTTATTTTGTTTTTATTATAACTTTTTACAACCACATAAACTTTGTTCTCTGAGGATTGGATGGAGAAAGGTGAAGGAAATGTTGTTTTTTTATATTTTGAATATTAAAATAAGTAAAATTCCAAGAGCGGTATAAAACAAACGCGGACTTTTTCTTGATTTTATTTCCTGAGGTAACTTTTGTTAAATTAATTTCATGTAAAATTCTATCAAACTACGTACGTATCCTAGCGTTTTGCAGAATTATGTTTGACAGTAGAATATTCTTTTAGAAAAATCATTTGAAAAGAATTGACAGCTGAATATTCTTTATTCTTTGTTATGGTAGGACTTAAACATCAAATATGGCAGATCGAGTTTATTTATGAGTTGTGGTATATTCAAGAATAGTGATATAGGAATTTTATATTTATAAGATCTATAACACTTTTTTTTGGCAGTAATTGCAGCGAAAAACAACTTTATTTTTCTCGAAAAGATTCTCTTTACTTGGTGATGTGACTGAAAAATTGCAATGACCCGTGGCCTTCTGGCATTGGTCCTAGTACATAAGCATTTTATTTGGGTGCTTGGCTTCCTCGTCTGCATCTCAATCGATTGGTTACACTACTTTTATGGCATTTGCAGTTGTTCAGTTGACCTAACCATACAAGCAAGAAAACGTGTTTGGGTGTTCGACATGCCGCACGTTTCAAGCTCATTGGCATCCGAGAATGTTCTTGAAAATCTGATATCGTTTTATTCAAGAAATAATTTCAATTTTTTTATGCAAATAAAGTTTTTGCCCGCAAAAATTGTTTGAATGAGTTTAACCAAATTAAAGATATTTATTTCAGTAGAAAGGGGATGGTTGTTGACGTTTATGCGTTTGTGATATTACATGCCACTGACCAGAGATTGAAGTGAGGTCGAGAAACGGATTGCAATTAACAGCTGTCCATGTCATTTCAGGTCGCCCTGCAGTACGTCCAATGCCCAAGATGTCAGTGGTTGCTGGTCACGATGTTCGAATTAACTGCGCCATGTATGGATATCCAATTGAAAGCATTGATTGGGAAAAAGGTAATATAAAGAAATTAATTAAATTCATTTTATAAAATTAAATTTCCTTTTTTAAATCATTTTACTCAATTTTAAGAATAATGTCGAGATTCAATTTGGAAAACGTTATAGTTTATTAGTTGAAAACTCGTTTTGTGTATAGTATGTCACTTTTATAGCGACCATAATTCGATGATTGGAGGTACGGTTTTCAAGTTAAGTAGTGCAATAAGTCATGCTCGGCATTTCAGGACATTGAAAACTCCATATACTTTAAATTTTCTGCACTGTTGCATGGACGGTGATGTATAGTGAGCAAAAGAGTGATCAGCGATTCATGCGATGAATTTAAACGAGGTAGTCATTGCCGCCATCAAAGTGATGACAAGCCAGTAGTTTGGCACACAATCTTGTCGACCTTCGAATAAACTCATCCATCACCGACCGGTCCATTAGATTTTCCTTTGTGTGGCGGTTCCACTCATCTTTACTCTTCTCTTGCCTGCTTCATCAGTTTGTCCTCTTGGGGAAAATCATTTTGGAACTAGATCTATAGATGGAGGATTTGGGTGATCTTTATGCAAATTCGTTTTCACTTACTCTTGAGTTTTCAAGGCAGTGGATTTTTTTTTATTGAATTTTGAATGTGGGAGAATAATTTTCGTGTCGTGAGTTTAAGTTGCTCATATTGATGATCAACGATATTTGCATCAAACGTGTTTATCGCGTCCGTTCCATCGACATAAAGACGGCCATCTGTTTGGTGATGAAATGTGCGAAGGAACAGATGTTGAAAATAGGCCATAAGTGCGAAAAAGGCAAATGCCTCGTTTAGACAGTCGGTGTGTAAATAATTATTGGCTTGCGAAAACGTCATGACAGTCAAGCTCTAAAAATAGTCAAATTAAAGTGGCTTTAAAGCTGCTTCACAGCCGCTTATCCTCAGCACCCATTTCAACCTTCCTCCTCACGCTCATGCTCTCTTTTCTCTTTCTCTCGCTTTTGCTCTTGAATTTATGTCTTCCCATTTAGGGGCAGTAATCAGTGCCACGTTTTATAGTGCATGAGAAGGCGAAACGTAGCAGCGAACGCACACACGTTTTCCATTGGATAGGCTTTTTCTCTCCCCTTCATCTCAGTTGAAATTTCTCTTCACATTCGTAAAATGCATGTGAAAATTTTTCAGTGTGACTAGTGTTGCCTGATGCGTGTACGAGGAAACTCATTGTACTTTACAGTTAACACTACAATATTTGTATTTGTATTCCACACAAGACTTTATTAAATTATGATTAAAGAGCCGCTTTTGTTACTGCAATTGCATCAAAATATTAATATCATAACCACGATTAGAAGATAATATTTCGACTTGAATGTAACTTTGAGCACTTTCAGGTTTTTATTTATTTATACGTGACTTTAATTTCTTATAGACATGTTAGTGCAACGTACTTTAAATTGAGCTCGGTAGGTTTCCTGAGGAAATCAAATTACGAATACTGTACGTTCGAACTGTGCATTACCTAACTTTTCAATTTTATTATAGTTTTTTTTTTTTCGAACAAATATGCTATTCTAATTTGCCTAAATTTATAAGAATGTTGCTGTTGTATACTGAACTCATTCTTTATTTTCATCTCTGTAATAATATATCACAAGATTGTTTGATGCATAAATAAGTCATTGCATTTGTTTTGATGCGTAGATGGAGCCCCGATACCATTGGATTTGCGTAGAATGATGCTGGCTAATGGGACTTTACTAATTGGATCCATCGAGCGATCGACGGACAGTGGACGGTATCGATGCATCGTTCGCAATAAGCAGGGGAATACGGGATCCGGTGAGGTGGAAGTGGTTGTTATGGGTAAGTATGCAGCACATACGTGTCTACATTTCAGCCCTCTAGGCTTTCTATTGATCTTCAGTCGTCCTATTAGTTCTACATATAAAACCATTTAGCCATTACACGCTGATCTTTCCGTCAGCTATCAGATTTCCTATGCTCGATGGATAAATTGAGAGTTCAGAGAATGACTTTTGTCGAGATTTTGTTTCGGCCGACATAAAACAAAAATTAAGCGCAACAATAACAGAAATTAACACTTAAATGTGTTACAATTTGACGTTTGAGATTTCATCTTAGAACTCTTAATTTGGAAAATGTTATTAATGTTTGCATAAAGTGAATTAAAATCTCATTAGACAATTTTTCCAATAACAACAACAAAATTGTAATAAAGAAGAGAATTTTCATTTAATTTTACTTTATCACTCATTGCATATGAGATATTTCCTTCGTCGTTTATTAGGTTGGAATGTTTGGTATAATACTTCATGCATCATGCGCTGATGGTCCATTAGCTTTAGAGGAACGATAAGTGGCGATTGAGGTGACACGATTTTGAAGAGAAAGCAAGGAAACTATGCATGATAAATGTTTCCAAACTGAGCATCTAATGTGTCGTTCCAGCACCATACATTTTCGTTTGTCATTACTTCTAATTTTACTTATAAGCTGAGGACTAGATTGAGTGCTGTTTTTAACTTTTGAGTTTGCCACTTCTTAAGGTAAACTAAAAGCAATTTTGACAAGGTAATATGACAAAGTAGATGCTTTTATTCCACTTAAATTCCATTCTACAATTTTCATGACCATTTAGAAGAAAAATATAACACTATTTTGAAATTTAATTGTAAAACCACTTTTAAACTTAAGTAACAGATCGTCTAAGCAGCACTTTTCCTAACAGCTTATAAAAATGTATTTAATTCATGCGCTGCGTCAGGTTTAAAATTACTAGTACATTAAAGTATTTTTTCTTTGTAATTTTGTTCCAAACATTTTAGCTTAAATGAAATTAACGCCATCTACGAGAGAGACAAGGAAAAGGAGAAATAAGAGAAAACTGGAGATTTTCTAGCTACACAGAAAGAACGGTTTTGTACTGTATAACAATGCAATTTATTTTGGAATATAAGACAAACGCCCATAAGCTTTCTATGTTAGGCTTGTGGTGATTTATGTTACAATTCGCATTCCTTTTTCATTTTAAATTTTGCAGTGTTTTTTTTTTTTTTTACCACCTCAAATACATTTCTCGTTACTACGATAGGGTTTGTTCTGTGCTTAGCAAAAATTTAAAGTACAAGAATAAACGAATAAACAAGGATGTTAAAATGAGAAAATTTCATTGAATTTTAATCCCATGTGGAAAATTTCAATTAAATCATTAAACTAAGATTCTCGACAACATTATTTATGTTTGTGAGGGTATTAAACTCTTTCTGGCTCTAATTTTTTTACATGTCTAGTTAACTGTCGAAAAAAGGCAATGAGATTAGTAGGGATGGCGTGTTTTTTGTGCTAATGAGCAAAGCCCATCGTGGTAATTAATTGAAAGTCAGCAAATAAGAAAGAGGTCGTGTTTGTGCAGCCACGTTTCCTAGCGTGAAAGAATCTCATTATTTCTCTTTAAATAGGGTCATTTGCAATTTTTAAAATCCATTACTTGGCGAGTTGAAAAGTTCTTTTTCCACCGTGAAAACGGATAAGCAAAAAACATAAAATGAAATAAATTCCTTTTATTTCGTTTCTTAGTTTGCTCTGTTTACTTTTTATAGTCAATAAAAAGGAAATATCTCAAAAGTGAGTTAAAAATCTCGAAATGTAATTGCGGGAAAAAAATTGTTTACATAATAGACGTTTGTTGGGAATTTTATACGAAAAATTAATGAGATTTAATACACAACTGTAATCAAGCGTGGCATTTGGAAAGGAATTTGTGACATTATTAATTAATTTTATTCGAGCGGTTTAATAAACGTGCAAAATTAATTCTACCATTAGTATAGTGAAGACAGTAAACCCTCGAGCGTAAATAGTCACTAAACGATATTTTAATATTTACTGCCTAATACTTCAAATACTTTTCCAAATGCCGAAACTTGCTAATGCTGTTCAGTGTACTCTCCGTCGTGTAATTTGTCAGGGCGTGGCTAATCCCACTCCAGGGCGTGGTTTATTTTTGTTATTATTTCAGCACTGACAACTTTCATGGCGGAGATTGTACCTATTACTTATCACGAAATTTATTATTTTAATATTTCTAACTTTTTTCCAGCATTTTAAAGCTAATTTTGATCACTAACGTTTTAACAATTTAAAGTTTTTAAATGCATTTAAAATATTCAGCAAAAAGAAGAAAAGCACAGACGAAAACAACTTTGATGATGTCCTATTACTTTGTGATGTGTTCGTTACAGTCTCTCCCAAGATAATCCCCTTCTCGTTTCAAGACGAGTACTTACGAGAAGGGACGCAAGCTCGAGTCATGTGTGCCCTAATTGAGGGCGACCCACCAGTGAAATTCCAATGGCTTAAAGACAGCCGCCCCATTCCATCGGCGGGCATGGCGGGCATTTTGGTGCGGAATTTTGATGATTTTACTAGCATTCTCACCATCAGTCACGTGGCCTCACACCACAGGGGAAATTATACGTGCGTGGCCGAAAACGCTGCCGCCTCCGCTGCCCACACGACGCCCCTCAAAGTAAACGGTAAAGAAAAGAAAAGAAAAGAAAAACGAAAGAGAAATCTTCCCAAATCCACTTCTACTAAATGCATTCCCGTCCTCGCCTTAGAAAAAGATCCCAAATGACTAATCAAACTACTTTTTTTTTTATTTTAAAAGTCTTTTTTCTCTCTTGTAGATTAATAAGAGCGTGCTGTATTGGCGCCTCTAGTGTTTAATAATAAAACCGATTTTTGTTTTTTTCCATTTAGGTTTATGTTTATTATAATGGGTAAGGTGTTTATTTAAAGGTACAAAGATTATAGTGTGTTGAATTACAAATAAAATCAAATGCATTTAGTGGCAACTACCTACGTTTGGTTTTGTTTATTCCATATAATAATCGATGTAAGAAAAAACGCTGGCAAGTGCAACCATATGAATGCATGAAATAACGTGTTATGCATACTCCATTTCTATTTAATTTTTTCGTATGCATTGTCATTATGATCCCGGCTATTGATGTTATTTATATTTATTAAAAGAATAATTTTCAATAGATGTATCCATACATAATTCTGGTTATAATGGTATATTGTTTGTCTTTTCCCGCACTTGTAATGTTTTACAGGTAAATTGAACTTAGCACCTAACCACATGATCCTGACTCCTTTCCTTCACCATCCAACATTTACCCCCTTCATGCCAGCGCGCAGTTTTATTTTCGTTTTTTTTTTAGCATTCTCGTCCACCATCCTAAAACCACCTGCGACACCATCCGTCATTTTGTGGGTGAGCCGAAGTAGAAGTCTGCTCTCACACCTGTTCCCTTGCACCAACCGATAGTAATTGACTTGACCCTGATTGTGCCCATTGATTTTCCAGTGCCTCCCACCATCCTGCCATTCTCGTTCCAAGACGAGCACTTGCTCGAAGGCATGCTGGCTAGCGTGTCTTGCGTTGTGAGCCGCGGCGACTTGCCTCTCTCGCTCTCGTGGGAGAAGGACGGCCTGCCTCTAGTGCCCAGCGCCGCGAAGGGCGTGAACATAATGGCACATGGCGATTCTATGAGCATTCTGTCTATCGGCCCTGCCTTTCCCGTCCATAACGGCAATTATACGTGCGTAGCTAGCAACGTAGCCTCTACTATGCGATACACAGCCCATCTGTCGGTGAAGGGTAACTACATCCAACTGCTTCCAAAAAACGTCTCTCTTCTTTATCTCTCTTCCGTCTTTTTCTCTCACTATCTCTTTCTACAGTAATTTGGGGGGGAATATAATCTTCGCCTCTTTCTTCTTTCGTCTTCATATTTCTATTCCTCATTTCTTTCATCCTTAATCCTCCTTTAGTTTGTGTGTGCTACAGCTGATCTCTTAATTTAGTCTTAATTTCTTTCTGTTGTAACAATAGACATTAAGAAGTTAGAAGTGGCTAACTAGTTTTAAAAAATTAATTCAAAAAAATTATACATTTTTATAAGTAATTATTAATCAGTAGGTAACATTCAAAAACTTAGCCACTTTTAATTGTGAATGGTGTGCATTTTTTTAAGTTTTTATGTTTTACCATTTTGTTTATTTCTAGTTTGGTGTGTAGCAAAAAAAAAAAAAAAAAAAAAAAAAACCCCTTCCGTGGTAAAAAGTTTCTTGTTTAAGCCACTCTTCTTTTTTGGATTTTCTATGATTTTTTCATCTTTTTCCGAAATATTTAAATGTTAGATTATTTATTAAAAAAGTAAAAAAATATATAAATATGACTATGAATTTCTGCCGAATACGTTCTAGCTCGCACTTTTCTGCAGCGGTTGGGTGTGTGTGCATATGCAAGAAATATGCATTGATACACCGTGTTTTCTTCGCGTGTTTTTGCATGGTTTTCAAAATCCCGTTTTTCTGTATAACGGAATTGGTTATCATCACTTGATATTTGCTATTTTAAGTCTGTAAATCGAATATTATGATTTAATTTGTCTTTTCTGCGGTTGTTGAAACCAAAACTGTATATAGAAAGTTACTAATAATTTTCTTCATACGTGACAAAGACATTCTTCACGGAATAATGTTGAACTCAAAACATTAAAATACAAAAGTCTAGAGTCATAAAGTTAAAGCCAAGCACGTATCACAGCTGAATTTGTCCCCAATACTTATTTGCATTCTCTTACACTTGAATAAACAGAAATGCGTTGTTTGTCTTCGGACTAATGTTCATCAGTAAGTTCCATTTGCCAGTGACAGGAATTAACTACGCATGTCCAGTGAAGCGACTTTTGGGGTTGTGTAAGTGTTCGCTTAAACACGACTGATCTGTCACATGCCCGAAGCAGAGTTTGCTCGATGGTGACTAATAAATTGATGACTAAACGCAACAGACAGATCAAACAAACTGTTTTTTCCCATTCCCATTCGTGGTTTTTCTTCGGGGCGAATGCTAATGAAATCTCAAGTTAAAAATCACCTTGATTTATCATTCTTGAGTATCGTTAAGCGATTTTCTCAATTTCAATCGCTGATGGAAAAATTATCTTAATTTAAAGTCTTTAGATAATGATGTATGAAAATGAGACAAAATTGCTTCTCTGCTTTGTCTGGAAGAATGCAATCTCGTTTGAAAATTTCTAGAGAAATGTTACCGGCTAAGAATTTTATCCCTTGTATTAGAGTATACAGTAGACCTCTTTAATTCAATTACTATCCTAGCAGCAGTGAAAGGGGAAAAGCTTTTGAAGGAATGAGCTTGGCCTGCCATCGTTAATGGAGTTGAGTTGAAGCATGTAGGTTGACCCTAACCCGATCTATATTTTCACTCAGTGTTTCTAATCCATCAATTGGCTGTCAGTGCGTCTTAAGTGTAGATGTTAGTTGGTGCAGAGCACTCATCTGTTCTTTCAAATAGACGATGACAGACATATCGAAAAGAGCAGAGACCTTGTTTGGATATGTCAGTTCCTTTTAAGAAAACAAGGACTTGTGCAGTCTTATCATTTGATAAAAGATAAGAAAGTTTTTACAATAAAAACGAAAGAGAGGTCTCATTTGCGGAGGGACGTAATTGAATTTTCAAGATATCTCATTTCACTGCTCTAGTAGATTCTAATAAAAAGTATGTTCTGCTCTTTTAAGAAGCATAAAAGTAATATAAAATTCATTGCAGAAATTTGTAGAAAGGTAGTGAAAGTCAGAATAAAAAAGATTCCAAAGAGTAAAGGGGGAAAAAAACGTATAGAGCCATCAATTGAAGCTCTATTCAGTGATTTCTTTTTTTGCTCTTTTAAACTTTTTTTCTTTTTTTTAAGGTTTTGCTTTTCGGTAAGGAGCACTCAATGTTACGACCTTAGTTATGAGCTCATATTCTTGTTAACAGCCACTATCAAAAAGTTGTCGAGTTGTCTGTGAAGAGGCTGGTAAAAATTTTATGACTCAACCATAATACATTACAAACACCAACAGAGCAGTTCACGCTGATACTGCTGACCCCTCATTTGATCAAGCTATCAACCACTAAACTATCTATTCGCGTTTACTTTTTTCTGTTATTTTTAAAACAATGATAATCCGTGAAGTATGTCATCACGTGCTCAGCTAGCTTCCACTTCCTGCACTCTATTTGGGTTTGCGATTTGCACCGTGTGTGGTGTATGTTGCACGGCTGACCGCGGTGACAGAAACAATGTTTTTATTTTGTTTTTATTTGTTTGTTTGAACTCTTCTCCCCTAAAAACCGATGCTAATATATTCGGGGAGTGATCTGTAAACATTTAAGAGTGTTTTATTTTTGTTTTCAATTTTGTTTTTATTTTCTTATGATAAACCAGTTTCATAACCAGTTTATAGGTCACATTTTTATGTTATCAAAGATTTTGTGCAACTATTGTTGCTTTAATATGAAAAAGAGACTTTTAAAGGATTCAAATTTATTTAAAATTGATTAATTTAATTCTGTAGTAATGTGAAAATCTGACCGATTCCTTGCCAAAGAATATCGCATGTAAACCAAATCTCTATATTTACTTTTTATTTTTTTTCTTTTTATTTTTTTCCTTCTTAAGCTTTTGCATTTATTAATTGGTGAGATTTGCAATGCAAAAGTGTTTGAGTGAGTACATGATTCTGTGTAAATGAAGCTAATCTTAATCAAATTGCAGTTTCGAAACAGAATTGCTTGAAATATGAACTAAATTGAGCGTCTAAAAAAATACATAATTTTTAAAATTTTAATTCCAAGATTCATGTGCTTACATTAATTTTTGTCATCATTATGCACATTGGGAGACTTTGGAAACCAATGTTTTTATTTCCTTCGTTAGAATTTTTCTTGTTCGATTTTTCATTACATATTAAGTCAGCATTGAATGAATGCATGAAATATGATGGTATATAAAGAAGGGACAAAACTTGTCTAGAAATTATAATTGGAAATCAAAATCCTTAAACCTCATACAGAGGGGCAATTCCATAGAGGAATGTGTGTGAATTGGAAGGCAGGAACAAGCAATGTCATAAATCACCCTCGTGTGATTACTAATTGCAAGGAACGTTTTAAAAATTGTGAGCACATAGAGGCTCGGTTTCCCTCTATGACGTACGTAAATTAATGACGATAGCCTCGTTTTGAAAAATGATTAAATGAAATACGATAAGGATGCTATTTCTTAAAACTCGTTTTAAAATAACTCTTAGTTTCTAAGAGATAATTTTCTGTTTTCGTAATTATACAAGGAAACATTTAATGAAGTCCATTAACACCGTTCATGAGAAAAATAATCTGTTAAAATGACCACATTTTATTTTGTATTAAATGCAATAATTTTGTAAATTGCTCCGAGAAAAAAATATATTTATTTTACATTTTACATTTGCTGTTACTGTAAAATGTCTTGAGCTATACAAACGAACTATTGATTTCCAAAGTTTTCATCAACTGCAATCAGTATTCAACCTATACTTTTCATTTGTGGAAAACTGCACAATCTGCCCCTTGTTAATCTTCTTGCTCCGTTATTGCAGTCCCTCCTCGATGGACATTGGAACCAAAGAATACAATGGTTCTGTTCGGTAGATCGACAGTCATTCATTGCCAGGCTGAAGGGTTTCCTCCTCCTTCTATTACATGGATGAAAGCTAGAGGTAAGCAGTTTTTTTTTATTTTTTTGTCATCAAACAGATCGTGACCGTACAAACTAAAAACTTTCACTATATATATATGTATATAGCGATATATCGCTTATTAGTGAGTTTGCGGAAGACAAAACTTACGATGTCTCAAAACTTACAAATTCCATGCTAATTATAAATCTAACTTATATTTAACATGGAATTTATAAGTCATAAGTTTTGTTCTTCGCAAACACACTATTGTCAAACTACATTGTGTAATGTGTTTTGCAGAAGGTGTACTTTAAGAAAATTTATTAGCAGTAAAACGCATAAATGTCATTAAATTAAAGAAAAGACAGACAAGTATCTACTTCTAAAATTAACAGATCAAATTTACATCATATTAAATTCTCTACAGCAAATACTTCCTAAGTTTTATTAAAAACTGCAGGAAAAAACTTTATTGGTAAAGTTGAAAGTTTTTAAGTTGAATTAAATAAATGCAAGTGTATTCAGAAGAAGGACAAGTTGAAGGTGCGTGTTCATGCATAATTTACCGGTCCTGTCAAGCCTAATGGTCACTTTGTTGTTCAAATAGCACGAGTACTTTAACTGAATAAGCAAACAAACGCAGAGCAATGAACCGCGCAAGTGACAAAAGCAATGGCAACGTTCAAGTGTTGACACTTTTCCCTTTACTGTGTGTTTATTTCGTACGAACTTGTCATGAATATTGGATGTACAGTTTGACCGGTGCATCTACTAAAACCCCGTTTTCATATGCACAAACAACTTTCAAGTGAAGATCATGGCAAATATCACACTTTCCACAACCCGCTTCCAGTTAGAATGGAGTACCTGCCAGGTGCGTCAGGACAAGTGGTCAAGCTCGGAAGCATTAATGCCAAAGATGTGTTCGCCAATATTACTCGCTCTGTGACGAGTAATTAGTTGTTGGTAAAGTGTAACGTGATATATTGGAATGATTTACACCATTCTTGCTAACCTTGTCAGCTTGGAAATAATGGTCGCACCCCTTTCTCTGCAAGTAATGAATGGTGTCGCGTTGCCAGTTTGCCATGAATCTTGGGATAGCGAGGCTTTTGCTCCAGCACCAGGGTTGAACTGGGTCGAATTCCCTCTACTCATTTCTTTTTCTAAAATTCTAATTTTTCCTTTTGATATATTTTACAACTAGTATCTCGCGACAAATGCGAGATATCAGTTGTTAATTTTCTCGGGTTAACTGTTTACTTTAATCACAAATATTTTTCTACATAAAGTTTTATTATTTTTTTCTAACGGTCATAGATAAAAGAAGTATAGATTCAGGTTTAATGAATATTTAAAAAGATGTATTTGCCTTGATAGTGAGCTAAAAATAAAATGCTTTAGCATTCTCGATTTTTTGAATTTAGACATGCTCTTTAAAATCAAAATCGATATTTTACCAAGGAAAAGTCACATGTTTACGTCATCTAATTTCAGATATTTGGTGAAGTCGTATTCTGTTAAACGTAAAAATACAGAATAAGTTTATTCTGTATGAATTATACAATTGGTGTGTTCTCTTTGCTTTACAATATGCACTTTGAAGTAACTCTTTGATCATAGCATAAAAAGTGCGTTGGCCTGGTTGTAGTGCAAAGATGGCAACGAATCGCTGAATAAGGCATTTGGTTTTCAAATGAAATCACTTTTTTTCTTTTATTTTATACTCTTTTTTATATTTCTTTAACTCCCGACTTCTGTTCTGCGGGCGAGCTACACACAAAATAAATTGAATGTTATTGAAAACATTTTGAAAGATTTTTTTATTAAAGTGATGGTGGCGAGTTAAATGAATTTGATTAATAATTGCAAAACAATTATAGTTTACTTATATAGTAAGAAAATTTTACGTGAACAATTGACACAAGTAATAAAGCACTTGCATTGTTAGATAGGTATACTACAAATTGCTTTTCCTGTAACCGCCAAGTCAATGTCATCTATACACTTTGTTAGCAACTAATTGCAGTTTGGAGAAGGAGACGACGAAGACAGAAGTAAAACTCTTTTCTTCATATACTTTATTGCGAGCTCTCCATAGTGTTTAATGATCGACAGTGAGAAGAGAAAGACAGAGTAATTGCTAAGCTTTCAAATCTGTGTAAGGTGATTAAAAGTTTAATTAAACAAACGGGGCACACTGGGGACATTGCCTTTCCCATCCAGCTCTGCCTTGCCTTTCTTTTCTCTGGTATATGACAAAAGATGCCCGCGCCCAAAGTTGGCAGTAATTAGGGACTCTGGATTTTGTAAATGGCAAAATTTCGTACTTTCATCTGATACTAAAAGGCCTTTAGATCTCTAGAGACTTATTCGGGGGGAAGAGTTGAGAGTTCCTTTAGGACGCATCTCTCCTTTATGTTGGTGTCACCTTAATTTTGTGCAGGGGAGAGGAAAGAGGCAAGAAGCTGCGTTAGATGGAATCATGACCCTTGTGAGGTTGGCTCAAGTTTAATTTTGTGCTGACGGGAGCAAATGGTCAGGTTGACCATTGCGTTTGGACTTTTGTTTGTACTGGAAATTTCAATTAGCTTGTGCCCGGCTTTGTTTTTATAGTACCACAAAGGGAAAATTTAATTTTGAGTTTTCTTCTTTCTGGAATCTTGTTTATAAATCAAAACAAATATATTAGTTTTTTTTTAACGTTATAAAACCCAATTCATATTTTTTCTTCAAGATATTTTTATATAAATTTTTAAATTTTATTAGCCCTAACTCGTAAGTAGTATTTTTAAGGTATAATCTTGTGGACTTTAGAATCATAAAAATAGATTCGACAAAAACAAATAAAATGGGAGGAAAATAAAAGAAAAAGGCCAGTTGACCTTCCACATTTGAAATTCGAATTTTCTGGTGTGATTGCATTGTATTTGTATGTGAAGGAAGCTAGGTTTGGAAAAGCAATTTTTTTTTGTGCCTCGATAAAACCCAATTCGTAAATTCAGTCATCCGTACTTGAAATACTAACGAAGAGTTGACAATAGAAATTCAGGTCGAGATTATGTATATTCATTTTGTAAGGAAAAAAACTCATCAATTCGACTTTCGACGTCATGTCATGACGGGTACAAATGCATTGGGGCAGGTCGTTGACCTAAACTAAACCGACTTTGGTGTTCCTTTTCAAACCGAGTCGTATATTTTCATTGGAATAAGGAGAAAAGTTTTGGCGTTAAGCCGTCAAGATCACGTTCTAGAAGATGATGAGCTCGCAACCTTGTTATCATCTCGAAGCCATATTCCCTTCTCTTCTCTTTTGAGGAATTTTCACTTTTTAATGCTATTTTTATGTATATTATAAATTTAAAAATTTTATAATACAAACATGAAAACATTTTCGGTAATAGAATCATGCCATTTAAAATTTTTTTTAAAAATTCAATCGATTCTGGCATTTTTTGCGGTTAAAACTTTTAAAAAAATACTGGCCATTTCCGAAGCATCAATAATATTCTTGATCAGTTGTCAGTTGCCAGTATTCATTTTTTTCATTTTTTATGAATTCTTATCTATTTCCGTCAGCGGAGAAAAACATTAGATTGAAATTGAAAGAAAAAATTAAAATAAAAGAGCATCCATCTTTATGATGGAGTGTAAAATAAAATGGGCACGATAAAATATAAGTTTAGGAGTAAAAATTGCAAATTGTAGAATTGCATTTAAAATAATAAAATTTTTACTTACGTAATGCAATTGAGGAGATTTTTGATTGTATAGTCTGGAATTCTCTTATGAGGGATAATACGATTAGATAAGCTAATGCCTCCAAATCACGGTTGGATTACTCACTGCGCATATCAAGTGCTAACCGATGAAGAGATTAGGTGTTAACAGACATTTTATTTCACATTTTCGATATAGGAAACCGCTTTCAATTGCCACATGTTTTCACCATTTAATTTTTTTGCAAAATGTGATAGATATTTCCATTATAAAATTAGATACGTTACTGCCATATATTTTATTTTAATTTACTTTGAAGAATGATTTCTTGTTTTCTCCTTTATGGCTTAGATTGATTTCGCTGATGATGATGTCAGCAATTCCCCAAATGGATTAAAGTTGCTAGTTAATTTATCAAATCGTCATTGACCAAGGAGAAAGTTAATCTTGTAAGTGTGGACAAAAAATTGTAATGATAATATAGCAGCAAGAAAGAAATTGGCTGTCATGTTTTCTTGGAACTTTAATCTCTCCTTGTACCAAAAATAATATGATATCTTGTTACAGACTATAGTTGCCTTAAGTAATCAATGAAGCAAAAAGCAAGTTTTTTTTTTCTTATGAATTCACAGAATGTCTTTTTGTTCGCCAATTTAATGTTTTCTTCTTCGCTTTTCTTTGGATATAATTTAAATTTGCTACTATTTATTATATTCCAGTTGTGACAGTCGAGATGCTGCACTCCCCATTTCTGTGAATCTCCAAGGCGTCGTTTTGTTTATAATGATGACGTTTGTGGTTTCCGCTTCTTAATTTCCTTGCATGGAAATCAAAGGAAATGGCGCCTCTGTTGCCACTATTCTTTTTCCCCTTGTATAAATATATATATTTATTCTATAGACGGTGTTGTGTAGTAACGTCGGTGCGCTAATGTGATTGAAGACTCTAGAGACTTGTAATCTACTCAGATGCACCATTTGCTTACAAGCCATGACATTGAGCTCTCATTTGCGTCCAAACCAACTGTTTCCAACATTAATATTTTATATCATATTTGTTTATAGCTTACATTAAGGAAGTCATAGGTCCACTTTGTCCCGCGAATGAAACATTTTTATCTTAATAAGATTCCATTCGATTTTTCTTTTCTCCTCCAAATGATATGAATATGAAATTAAAATGCAATCATGAGCTGTATTATTATAAATCTCCCGGAAGAGAGTGGGAATGACTGAATGAAGAAAAACTTATCTGGCCGATCAAATGTTATAATAATACGCGAATAGTGATTTATATTTAAGTGCACTCGCTGTGAAAACGTGTATTGTTGGTCACGGTTTATTTAAACTTGTCAAGAGTATAGCTGTCAACATTTTTTGGCAAACGCGATATTGATTGGTGATGTCCTGAGTCGGAATGCCGTGAAACTCGTCGCGTTTTCAAAGATATATGCCTTCCCATTTGGTTGCATGAGTGTGATGCGCAAATGGACAATTTTCTATTGTGTTACACTGAATGCTGCCATTGCACAAAGGGAGAATCTCCCAATAGTCCTTGGCGGCTTTCCGATAAATCACTGTCTGATGCAATTAAAGGACATGCAACACAGTTTGCTATTTCTGCTTTCAGTTACTAATATTCAACTTGTCTCTCTATTGATCTATTTTTAGGGACAGAAGTGACAGACCAGACCGACGTCTTGGAAAGCGGAGACGAATTCCACGTCTTTCAGAACGGTTCGCTGCTAGTCAAGCATGCAACCGAGTCACATAGGGGATACTACTTTTGTGCTGCCACTAATGGTATTGGCACTGGTCTCAGTCGTGGAGTTTTTTTGCAAGTTCACAGTAAGTACTTTAAGATTTGTTCAAAAATTAAACGAGATGTTTAGTAATTGCAAGGTGAAATGTTATTTCTTTTTTATTTTATCCCTGAGTTGTTGTAAACTTTGCTTTGGTGGAGTAGCCTTGGGCTGTGCTTCTTGAGATATTGGAGGAAGATAGAGGATTTTAATTGCATCTTTTATAGTCTTATTGAATTGCTTGGTTTCAAAGAATCATTGATATGACAGTGTTTGCTTTTGCCCCTAAGGTACAATATGATGTTGCGAGAATGGGAAGGTTGCGATCGATGCTTACAAGGTTGCATTTTGAAATTGCTTCTCAAAATAAAAAAAATTAAATAAAAAAAATAATAAAAAATATACATGTGAAACGTAGAAACTACGATTTAAAATTAGAGTTTGATAATTTTCTTAATGAAAAGTTACCTCAAATTTAGAAATTATTAATTTTGATTTGGAATTAAATTGAATTGCAGTAAAGGGATGGGATTTGGAGTGCATTAAAGCTGCATTATACAATTTTGTTGTGGAATTGATTATAATTTTTTTTAACTTCTTAATTACTTTTAGTTCCTGCTGAAATTGAAACCAAGATGCAGAGCTTCACTGTAGTGGAAGGTGAAATTATTCGGGCCAGGTGTGAGGCCAAGGGCGATCATCCTATTGACTTTACTTGGAGTACAGACGGACAAACAATTGAATCCGGTCAACATTCACGGTAGGAATCACATGCTTTTGTATAATAAGATTATTATCTTATATATCGAGCTCGATAAACCAAAATAAATTATTTCTATTTTATAATAAAAAAAAAAGAAAAGAAAAAATTATGCTATAATTTGATAAAGGGCTGAACATATACAAGTCTCATAACTAAAGGCAGGAGACAGCAAAAGTTTTCCTTTTCTTGCTTTCCTGTATTGCAATTCCGTGTAGTAGTCAACAAATAAAATATGTATTTTAGGCATGTGCTGAGGCAGCCGCGGCGCAATTCGCAGTTGACAGCACAGCTCTTATGTACAAAAAAACGAGACTTCGACATCAGGAAACCCTGAATTTTCTAAATCTGCCATGCATTTCAAATGAAATAAACATTAGATGTATATTTTAGATCACGTATATTTATATATATTTTTCCCACTGGACACTTTATCTAGGTCTTAATGTCGTAAATCAAGAATTATGCGAATGGATTTGGCAAGTGTTTACTATATGCATTAGCAGATGGGGGAAAGGGGTTGCCCATGTCAATTATGAGTAATTAAACTTCGCACGTTTCAATAATTGTTTCATTAATTTGGATTTGTTTTGAGTTTGTCATCTTGGCATGGCCTTGTTCCTGCTCGTGACAGGCGCGCAGCACATTCGCAGTAATGGTGCTGTCATGTAACCATAATTGGATAGCCAATGGCAGAGGAATGTGAGAGATTTGGAACTTATTACCGCGATGGTAAAGCTTGAGGTTGCGCATTTAAAATTTACACAAATGTCTCTCTTTCCAGCGTTTGTTGAAAGGTCAAATTTTCATGTTCCAAAGTTATGCATGAATGTGCACTAACGCTTAAAAAATTGAAAGTGGATTGTTGTATTGCCATACGAAATCTTCGTAGTTCATTACACAGGGAACAGTCCAATTTCCCATTGTGACGATTGCAATGTACTTTACTTTGTCTTGCATTCTCTAATTGTAATTAACTACAGTGTGGCAATAATTACCCCGTTATGTAACGCGTTTATGTATTATTATTTAAATACGTATGATAGTGATCATAAATTTTCATTAGCTCCTAAAAGCAAACAGTGGTCGCGTAGTGCGCGAAGCAGCTGCACGTTTATCGCTCATTATAATCCATATTTCCAGTGCGGATTGAGTTAAAATTGTATTAAGCCTCGCTTTATTTTCCTTTTTTCGCAGCAAATTTATAGGAAACGTAAATTTTTTATTTTTATTTTTGCCCATAAATTACTATGCATTAAGAGGTTCATAAATCTTGATTTTAATTTTACAATGTCGTTCGTTCAAAAATTTGTAACCGAAATGGTTAAAACAGTTGGGTTTATTTTTATAGCGGAATTGTCGATGGCAGTTTGTTTGGGTTTGATCCTTGTTGTGTTGTCTTATTGGGGCCGTTATCTTTCCATGCATCTGGTACCCTATTAGCGATGCTAATGAAGCCTAATGGCCCCAATAATAATATCAGCGACAAACAAACTTTGAGCTGATCGATTTGTCATTGTTGGCACGCCATTATTTTGAAAGCCAAGATGGCGTGATGTGCGTGGGAATGATGATAGGTGAAAGAGCACGGAGAAGCTGCTTAAAATCTTCAATTTGTAAGCATCAACCAAAGTATTAGTTTGTCGATTTTTTTAAAACTGGTAGTTTAATAATTTTGAAATTGTATTTTAAAGCTGGCAGATGCATTTAATGTTTTTAAAGTGATGGGTGTGTCCGTACATGTCCATCTTTTATTTATTTACACAAATTTATCAAATGAAAGAGAAAAATCATTTCCGATTAATTCCGATTAATATTTTATTCATTTATTTATTTATTTTTTTCTTTTTTTGACAGTTATTATTTTAAAGATCATGTGACTCCAGCTCGAGCTGTATCCGAACTGACAGTGACCAATGCGCAGAAGATGGACACTCGTATTTTTGTGTGCATGGCAAGAAATCCATACGGAGGAGACATGGCCAATATCCAGATCATTGTGCAGGGTAATTGAATGAATTTTTGATATATTTATATCCATTTTATTTACTGATTTCCTACTTTAAAAGAAAAATCGATTTATTTATATCTTCAATTTTATCAATTATTTAATTCAATTTAAAAGACACGCATTTTAAATGACAGTAAATGAATCCGGTTAATGTATAGCATCTAGAAGAGATAAAAGTATTATAGTATTACCAAAAGTTTGAATGTTGCACAAATAAGCTGAAACTAAGACATGATTCAAGTTGACTGACGACCAAGGCTAGATGAATGATCAGAGCGCGGGCTTCCTTCTTCAATTGGCAGATGAGGAAAGATTACACTTCTTTGCTATTGATGGCAGCCCAAGTTAGTTAGGAAAGGGAATCAAGGCAAGGATCAAATGAAGTTTTCGTACAAGCAGCTTCTTTTCTGCCTTGCTTGCAGGGAATTACATTTCCATTTTGTAGCCAGAGATTTGTTTTGGCAGTTGTACTTGCGGTTTGCTTCAGATAAATAATGTGATAGTAATAGGACGTGGAGTTGAACAAATTGAATATTAAAGGTAGTCCCGTTAATAATTTAAATGACGGATGCTACTATTTCGAGACGATATAGCTTGTTGTAAACCAAGATTAAAACCGATTTAATCTAGGAATTAAGTGATCGTACTGCCTTATTCTGATTGGATGAAACTCGGTCAATATTTAAGTTGCACAAAGTTCACGTTTGTGTAATCAGTTCGGGCATTTTGCCAATGAGATTTTTTTTTCTTTTTCTCCTTTTTACTTTCAAAACTAATTTTGCATTTAAATGCAATTTTAAACTGACAAAATAAAAATCGACACATTTGCGTGACTAAACATTGCATACGGAAACGATAGATGGAAAATGAAATATTTAAATGTTTGATGAATGCGTTATGCATTTGAATGTAATAACTATGTTATAGTTAAGGGCTTATAATGAAGACCTTAATAACGTCACAACTTAGTTTATTGACCCCACGTGGAATTTGCATGTAAATTAGTTTTGGCTCGCGAGAAATAAAAGTTAAATTTAATTGTTTATTCATTGATTGAATAAAACATTTTCTTAAGTTCGTAAACAAAAATCAAGTTAATCGTTAATTACTTCTTTTCCAATCACACTGCAAAGTTAGCCAATAATGTCTATTAGCAGTTTGGTGTTTTGATAATTAACTGAGTTAATTGAACTTGTGTTATTCAAATCAGTCTTTGGGCATTCATCTCATTAGCCTTTTCTCATTTATGAGCTTTTTAGATTAATTGTGTGGGATTTAAATTAAGTGCGGCTTGCATTTCTCATTCTACTGAATGCTCCCACTGGTACCAGACAGTGGTTTATTGGCAAAGAGAAAAAGCTTTTCACTTCAGGATAAGCAACTCGTTACATGCTATTTAGAAACCCTTCCGGATTCCCTCGTGAAAGGTAATTACCACAATTGGATGCTTAACGAACCCAATGAAATTGCACATCAACTACATTCCCTCCCCCCTTCTTCTATACCCGCCTACCACATCTTCCACTTCCTTAGGTAAAGGAATCTTTTCTTGTCAGCTCGGCCGAGTAGGCCTTGATTTGAAAACTTAAAAGCTTTACTTTCTCATTACTAGTTGCAAGTATTCAGCTTGAAATGGCTTGTACCTAGCCTAAACTTGTGAATCTCTTGTGGAATGTTGAATTAAGTTTTGCCCTGGCGTAATCTGTTCTTCAAAGCACCATGTTTCAAGTAGCCTACTATTCGCAAAGTATTGACGTACGCGATTCTTTGGCAATGGAGTTGGCTACCTTATGGAGAAGTAACGAGATTGCAAGTTTACCTGTCACAGGAAAACCGTCTTATTGCATTCGCATTGATCGGTTTTGCTATACTACACTTTAGAGCTAACAAGGGGAGGAGGAAATCAGTTCACGAGCATTTTTTTTCTATTTCGAATTGAGCTGAATGAACAATTTTTTTTAGGATGCTTCAATAATATAAAAGCTTATTTTTCTTTAGAAAGATAGTAGAAAACATATATTATTTAAAATTGTGCAGCAAAAAAAAATTATACTTGTTTGTGTTTCTTTATAGGAATACCGGATGCTCCAAAAATAGTAAAAATTGCTGATATTGGTAATAGATCGGTTGAATTGGCTTGGAATCCTCCATACGATGGCAACAGTCGCATAACGAAATATATTGTTCAGTACAAACCAATTCAAGGTAAGAAATAAGAAAATTTGAATTCCTATTTTGTAACGTAAAAGTTAAAAGTTAATTTGTTCCTCATTTATTTTTTGCTCAATTTGCGATAAAAATGGGAAGTTAGGTAATAAAGTCGAGCACTTGCAGCATTATTGCATTGTTTGTACGGGCTCGTATTCTTCCCACACCATTGCATATTAAATGACGCTTCATTTATTATTTAAGCTTTTCAATATTTAAAAGGAATGCTGCTAAAAAATTTAGAAATATGGAGACTAAAGGTTTTCTAGCAGAAATCAGCATTTTTTACCAAAAAAATCAGTTTATAAGTGAATTTGACAATTCTTCCTTTTTCTGTGGAATATTTTGCTTTTTAAAATCAAGAAAAAATTTGCTCAGTTTTTGCAATGAACAGCTATTTGTATTTTTTAGCTTACTGATAACACAAATAAGCAATTTAGAGGCTATTGATTTCCAATAACTTTCACTGCCATTTTCAAGTGATAATTAGTTTATTTGGTTGCGCTTGCTTTAGAAAAAATTATCTCATTATTCAATGATGTTTCAAGTTGGATGTTAAATAACAGTAAATAATAGTATCAAAAATTAAGTGGCTTTGAGCAAAAGTTTTGGGGGCCTGGATATTATACTTGATTATAAAATAAATAAATGACAATTTTTGCTATAATATTGTAACATTTTGCTATTTGATTACAGATGTGCAATGATAATTAAAATATTAAAGAATAAGAGAAAATTCGTAGTTAATGTTAACCTTAAAATTAACTAACATGGAATTGATTAATTAGGGTTAAACAATTTTAATTTCAGGAGATTGGACAGACGAAGTGAGCAACTTGTCCGTTTCCGGAGGCCAAAGTTCCGTAATTATTCGCGGTCTAACACCATCTGTGGGATACCATTTTAGAATGTTCTCAGAAAACAGCGTCGGATTAAGTGCACCATCTGATGTTGTTTCCGTGACCATGGAGGATGAAGGTAAATAAAACATTTTTACCTTAATGAAAGAATCCCAAGGATTTAGAACAGTTGAACGAGATCAAGAAATGGCGATTATTAGCTCATTCTTTAGACTTGAACACTATAGTACTTCATTTATTGAAGATAACTTAATTTAGATATATGATATTAATTAATGTAGTATTAAAGAATTTAATTATATATTAATCTCAAAATCTCATCAAAGAATATTAAATTAGGTTATGTTATTACTAAACGATTTTGTCGTGATCCTCTTGGCACTATGTCTGATAGGGCATTGCACTTGGCGTGCTCAAGGCTGTAGTGAAGAACCATACCCGTCAATTCTTAGCTTCTGGAGCATTTGAAAGCAATGTTGATACTTAAAGAGCATTAGAAATTTGATATCATATACAAATTCAAAGTTTTAAATAGATTATATTTTTAATCCAAACTTTATGATTGTTACAAATAATTGTCATAACAAAAATTATTTATTATTAATCAAATATTGACTGTAAATGGTCGAGTTATGCTGAATTACTCGAACCAGGTTTGAAGTTTTCTGAAAAATTAGGATAAAAAAATCCGAAGAGGAAAATACCGTAGTTGTTTATGATTTGAAGAATCGATTATCCAGCGATGAGAAGCCTGAAAGATTCTCTTACTGATGTTACGGCAAAGTCTCTTTGGGTGCCAATCCTTCATCGATCAGTTGCAGGGACTAGGTGAAGAGACCTAAGGCTAGTTTACCGTCGATGCCCACTAGAGAGTCATTGACCAGTGGACGTTGGAAGGTTTCGCTCGGCCCAATGCACTCAGAGGAGTCGGCAAAGTGGAGGGGGATGTCTTATTCTGTAAGAGAGAATTCAATTGATACTAGCTCTAGCTTTAGCTATTCTGCTCTTGAATTTGCCGTTTGCATTCAAATGCAAACGATGCTATGCATTCCCAAACCAACTCCCAACTCGGCTGTGTAAGCGAGTGAAATGTAGACAGATGCAGACATTCAGATGTGCATAGAACAGTTTGTAAACAATCTTGGCATAGGAAGTGGTCATTGATGCACTTTGTTCAATTCTATTTTTATTTTTATGTTTTTATTGATTTGAGACCGACTGAATAATTTGTTAAACGTCTCGGGATTTATAGTTACATGTTAGAAACATCAATTATAGAAAAAGATTGATTTCACTGTATAAAAACTTCATACATTTTTTATTCGTAAATTTGCTCTTCGATTGAAAATGATCCATGAACTTCAAAAATGGTTCCCCTTGTTGCCATTGAATGTTTCATTACATTGATTGATTTTTTTATAGACCACTTTTTACTTTTATGTTCTGCCAATCACTAGAACGAATCCTATGGTATTTGAAGGGAGAAAAACACCATTTATACATTTTTTATAACGGAAGTCAATACATTTATTTTTTATATCCTTTAAGAAAACATCATCTTTATTATGTATTGGTTTGTGTGACCTCCGCCACTGTCTTATTGTCCCATCCCTTTCTTTGCTGCACGTGTATCGTTCCCAACCCCTAGTCCGCAGTATGAGAGGGGGAAAATGTAAGAATGAAGATAAAATGAGGACGGGAAAGAACTTGTGAACTATTCAGCAGCAAAATATTTGTTCCCAGATTTGCTTTTTAGATTGGATGTTTGGATGGAAGGAAGGGAATAGAAGGAGGGGTCAGAGGGAGTGTGATTGCTTGTGGTAGTGGGTCCGACGTCTCCATCGACTTGATTGCCTCTCATGCAAGTTCTTGCTATTAACCAGATGGGACAATGGCTACACACCCAAATGGGACAAACTGGCTTCTATTTTATGCGGGCTGAAGACAGAAAATGAGCCTAGACTAATCTTTTTATCAATCTACGGACTCTCCGATGTGTACTTTTTATCTGATCAATTTTCCTCAACTGCGCTCTATTTCCAACATTTCCCTTCCCATATTTAGAATAGAAATTGGTTATTGACGTGTCCGTAAATTGCTTTATTGATTGACGGGTGCTACTTTACCCATTCAGTATGTCGTGAAAGAATTAGTAGAGGAAAAGTTAAAGTTGGGTTGGATTAGGAAGTGTCGGTGAAAGGCTGCTACCTTATCTAGCTGGGAATGTTGATGTTTACTAAACTATAATTTGTTATAATGTGGTGTGTAATAGTGAGTAAGAGGTGAGGGCTAAGGAAAATGGTTGTTGGATTCCAGACGTGTTATGTACTTACATTGGACTGCGAATGTCCTTCAGGCGAATAGGAATCTCGTGTTCAAACTGCAATGCCAAGACTCGCTCTTCCTTTTATGGATCGACCGAGGAATATGTTCACGCCTTCTATCAGCTGCTGGAAAATAGCCACGTTTTTTACTCATAAGGTAACGTGGCAGCAATTTTTTTGTCGTAAAGCACGAGCCGAAACTGAGAGAAAGAACTGCCCACTTTTTAAAATAAATATTATTCAGTCATAACAGTAAACTTATTATTTATTGCAATAATTTGAATTTAGGGACTTTGTGAGATCCTGTTTGATAATTTATTGCTCAAAAGTTTGTTATTTAATAAATTTGACGGGCAGATTTACGCAATATGAGATGCAAGTCATAATTTTTGAAACCTGCAAGGTGTCTGTTAAAGTATTAAGTGAATTAAGGTCTTGACTTATGTGAAATTTACTCTTGTTTGTGTATTCTCCTTTTGTGTTTATGTTTATTCTGAGAGATATTTACACTGATTTTGCTCACATGTTGTAGTCATGTGAATTAAATTACTTTAGATTTATGCACTTATTTGAAAGTTGCAAATGATGAACTAAAGTTTAGCTCTGAAGTTAAAGACATTGTATTTGCTTCTTTTCTCATCACTCATGAATTACTAAAGGCATTTCATTTTGCTAGAAGTAGTACTTGTGCATTAAAATAATGTATCAGGATATTCGATGGTGTAGTACATGCAGAATTGGAATTAGGTTTTAGGAAATCGAAGTCTTACTTGCGTCGATGCTAGGCAGACATCCATTTCACCTACAGGTGTATTTTGCATTTTTACACCACTCCTTTTCTTGAAGCCATATTTCCTTTAGTGAGCAAATTGAATATTGACGGCATATCTGTAGAAGTAAAAAGTTTTCTTCCAATCTTAAGGATGTCAAGCAAAACTTTTTCTCTTACTCCATGTTCTTGCTTGAAGCTCGAGTTAAGTTTTTCGCATATCCGTGTATGGATCAATACACAGCCACTATCTTAGAATCAATTACTTTAATAAGTCAATTACGTATTTCAATTACAAATATATCCCAAGAAATTCGATAATTAAACTGAACTTATAAAATTAAAAGTTTCAAATAATTTTGAAGTCACTTTGATAAGAAAATGTTCTAGTTTTATATAGAAATTTAAATCAAGACAAATGTAATTACTACGTTATTTTATTTCAATTTTCTTTTCAGCTCCCGGTGCGCCTCCACAAGATGTGGAAGTTGAAGCTATGGATCCACAAACTCTACGTGTCATGTGGAAGGTAAGAAACTATGAGAAAAAAATTACATATTTTTTCTTTCAACTCTTAAAGCATTACACTTCTAAAGTGCTTTTTTTCCTTCTGTCTTTTTTGTAATTAACACAATTACCCCAAGTCCAAACCTACTTTATCTAGTTAATTGATTTAATTTGATAGAAAGCATTCTTCGCAATTGTGTAACTGAGCAAAACAATTTTTTTCTTTTAACTTTTTTTTCAAGACTGTGGTCACTATGTGTGAAAAAACTTTTTGCTATCTCTTGAGGATTCTGTGCCTATCCTGTCCATTGTTGTAATTGCCTTGGCCAGCCTCAATTTCTTGTTTTGCAATCTCCTCTGCTCTGTGGCATCTCACAGACGTTTCGCTTATCTCTTGAAGCCATTCGCGTCGTCTGGCTCTTATGTTCTCCGTCAGGGGTCAGCATTGCACGGCTAGATAGGGATGGTAAATCCTAGCCTGGCTTATTCGATACCTCTAAGAGTGACTCGCACCTTACTTCGATGTGAATACTACCTGGAGTAATCATGTCACCTAACTTAACTTAGAGATCCAACTTCTGAGTCTGGATGAAGTGTGAACGAGGAGATATCGTTTTGATAACCCTCAATTTTTTTCTCGATTTTAAAGTCGAAATGGAAATACTGTAGTGGAATTCATTTAAAAAGTAAAGTAATTGAGATCTTATTTTCATTCTTACGGTGGCAATGTTTTAACAGCGCTAATTTGGTGTTAACCACCGCATCCATTAATAAATAATAATCTTGAGGTGGGCCACTTTTTCTTTGTGGTATTATTAGTTTTATGTCGTGAAGATGGTTTAAATTTCAAAATTGCAAATCGGAACAAATGAAACGTAATGATCTTATTAACGAGCAGTATTTTAAATTTAATTGCGATGCAATATTGTTTTAATTGGAATTTAATACGTTGAAACAGATCTTCAATTTTCATTTCTTTACCTCTTTAATGAAATTGTTTCAACCGACTGCAAGTCTTCTTGTATCTTTTTTTTTGTTGCTTTGTTTACAAAAATAGTTGATTCAGTTTTGGAATGACTGTCTGGCTATTTGCTTTCATATAAGCATCATATTTTTATATTAGTTTTAAAAGGAATTTACTTTTATTTATTTATTTTTTAAGTTTGTGCTTTGATAGATTCGCCTCCTAAGTTTTGTTTGTTTATACTTAACAAAAATGAAAAAGATTAAGTTTGTTATGATTACTTTAATATCGTATAAAATGAGTATTAGGAATTTTTTTTCTTTTATAATTAATCTACTTCTGCAGATGATTATTTTAAAGTAGTCTTATCAAATACAAAGTAATTTCCTTTAAAGAAGTCAGTGATGTTATCAGACTAGCTTAGGTTCAGATTAGGGAATTCTAACTTTAAAAATGAAGACATTTAGAATACAGAATGATAAAAACTATTTTATTACTTTGTCTCTAGATTTATTTATTCTTTCTTTCTTTTTTTCAATTTTTTTAAATTTTTCTAATTGAAAACTTCTATTACTCTATTACATAACACATTCGTGTCTTTAAAAAAAATTATAATCAGAAAATACTTGATAGTCTTATCATAATTAATGGCAATTATTAAATATCCGGAAGAATTAATGTGAGTAAATCCGAATAAAGTAATATTCAATTTGGCTTTTAATACGCATTACATAAATAATCCGCACAAAATAAATTTTGTTTTGTAACAGCTTGCAAAACTTAAATCACATCCTTTCGACGCTTTCTTATTAGCTGCCATCTTTAAAACCTGCAATGTCTCTTGTTATGGTTTTCCTTTAATGTTGCCAATTGCGCCACACAAGTGTGTGTGCAGGTGTCACCGTCATTAGACTATAATTAACCTATTAAAATGTTTAATGAAAACACTTGATGACTTCCTGATCGTGATTAGAGACGTCATTCTTTGAAAAGAGCGAATTTATCAATAACAGCGTTCATCGATATAAGTATTATCGTAATATTAAATTTGAATTGTCGAATAAACGCAGTAACTCATTTAGCTTAGCCCTGAATCAGGTAAACAAGATTAATTTCATGTTTTTAATTTTTTTTCTTCACTTTTTTAACTATCGTGTTTTCTTTTCTTATAGTGTAGCTTGTTTTTCTTGAACATTGCCACGAGTCATTGACTGCAAAGATGTATTGGTGTTCTTAATACTTATTGATTGCTGCACTTGTGTTCAATTTCAAGCGCACACAACTGTTATGTTTGCTCATCCTTCCATCTAGACTGTCTTTTAACCTGTGCTTGTTTTCTTTCTTGGATTAATAAGACAGTTTTTATTTTATCGATTCTCATTGTAAGAGAATATTTACACTGTAATGCAATGCAATTACATAAGACGAAACTAGCAAAGCAGCTTAAAATTGATAAGTTTAATTTAATATTTTCATTGATTGTTATTCTCTAGCCTCCCCCAAAAGAGATGTGGAACGGAGCTATTCGAGGTTACTACGTGGGATTTCGAATTTATGGAACTGAGGACCCTTTCAATGTACAAACAGTAGAAGTACCTGATGAATATATGGAGGAAATGAAACTCAGAATACCAGACTTGCAAAAGTTTACTCAATACGGAGTCATGGTACAAGCCTTTAATGATAAGGGATTAGGGCCGAAGTCAGAAGAAATTGTTGTCATGACATCCGAAGATGGTAAATATTTTTCTATTAATATGATTACTTGTTTCTGGGCAGCTTAGTGAGGATTTTAGAAAATTATTACAATATAATTTGCTGAATTGCTTCTTGTTATTATTGATATGCGATTAGTTTGTATTTTCTTTTCATTATTCTGTTTTAAAATGCAGAATTTTAAAATTGTTAAGAAAACATATTAAATTACTGTGTTTCTTTTAGGACGGATGTGTTTAGTATTCTCCAATCCAACTACGCAATTTTTTTTGCTGTACAAAAGTTTTAGCTGTACAATTTTTTCACGTTGATGTTTTTAAACCAGAGGTGATGATTAATAGATAAACGTGCTTCGCCTCACTCAGCAAATAACATGTTTATTTGATGAGCACCTGGAATAAAAATTCCAGGGTTATGAAACCTGTGAAAGAGATGTGGAAAGACCAGTAAGGGGCAACTTTGTATATTACCCAAGGGATTTTCTTTTATAAATTGTTTATATGAAATATATTCTATTTTCGAATACTAAGCACACACGTCATTAAATTGTAGAAAATGTAAAATTGAAACAAGATAAATATTCATTACGTGAAGAATGATAACATTTCATTTATTTAAATTTTTAATTTATTTTGTTGTGTGAACTTCTATTCTTGAGTTGCCGTTTTGTAATTAATAATGTCTTCTTCAGTGCCCAGCAGACCTCCACAAAATGTTCGTTGCTCGGTAACTTCATCTTCAATATTGCACGTCACATGGCAACCGCCACCTGCAGACGCTTTGAATGGAATTTTGCGAGGTTATAAAGTTGCATACAAAAATTTGGAAGAATGGAGTGGTAAAGTTTTGATATTTATAAAAATGATTAAAAATGTTGACACTTATTTTCGACCTTGATCTCAACAGGAAGTAAAGTTGGTTCAACACAAACGAGTGGAACATATAAAACTTTAGAAGGTTTGGAGAAAAATGCTAATTACAGCGTGCAAATTATGGGCTACACTAATATGGGAGACGGAGTAAAAAGCGAAGCTGTGTTTTGCAAAACCAAAGAGGATGGTAAGATTATTCTGTTGTGGTTTTGAATTGAGAAACTAATTAATTTTGCTCGCAGAAAGACATGAGATTTGACTAAATTTGTTTGTCTGAGTGTTAACATTATAATTCCAATTGCTCATTAGCATAATTCAAATTGGAAATGATGTTTTCACTGCAAATTTATTTCCATTTCTGATTAATCTTTCATTTACGAAAGCTGGAAATGTTATTTACATTTTCTGACACGCTTCATCAAAGTACTGTAAATTTGTTTTGTTGTACGAATTGAATGAATTGATGTGCTTTGTGTTGTTGCTGACTTTCATGGACTACTTTTGGTTGAAATTTGGTCCAAACACGACATTGCACAATGGAAACATCTACATTTTAGGGATTGAAAACCCCTGCTTGAGAATACTAATAGTATTTGTTTATTACAAATGAATAATATTTTGTAGAATTTAATTTTATAAACACAAAATTCATTGAATGAAACGCTCATAGCATTTTATGAGCGTTCCACTTTAATGCAAGTAGGTTGTGAAGTTTTTATTAGAGAAAGTTGCATAAGCTGTCACTTTCAGAACTTAATTTCGTTTTCTCTGGATAGTGCCAGCACCACCTGCTGAGATTAAAGTGCTACCTCTGTCCACTGAGACCGTCCTTGTGGTGTGGAAACCTCCAACTCGACCAAATGGTTTTATCACCAAATACAATGTGTACGCTCGAGAATTGGAAGATGAAAATAAGGTGAGCTGAAATTTTTTTAAATTTAAAAAAAAAGTTTAGAGAAAAAAAGAAAAATTTAAGTTCGATGCTCTACATTGCCATTTTGTTTAATGCTGTTCTTCAGTAAAAGAGTCAAAGAAAGGATGTCAATGTTAAAGGAATCGGTTGTTTGTTAACAAAGACACGCGCCGATTTTTTTAAAAAATTGGGATACAGCTCCCTTCGATGACTTCCTCTTTATTGCCCTAGACAGGACATAAATTCCGGAATAACCGGTTCATCTAAATAAATAAACGTTGCTTCTGAAGAATAATTGGATAACAATTGAAAAAGAATTAAAATTTTGGATTTTTATTTGATTTTTATCAACTTCAATTTCCTGATGCAAATTTTTGATAGTAGCAGCATCTATTTCGAAATGGCATTGCTTGAACATCAACACCATTACAAAGACTGGTGAAGGCTTCAAACTCGGGACTTGACTTTTACAATAATTATTCTTTGTTTTATTATCTTTCGGATTTAAAACATTAAAAAAATATATCTGAAATAACTGAGTTTTGATGGATCTTATCTGGCGCCTGTTTCCTCAACCAAAAACCTGCTACAGTTTCCTGTAAACCCTTTTGATCTACTAATCTCTGGTCTCGAGTTGACAGCAATTTCCAATGTTTTGTTCAGCTGAGATCAGAAACCCACTCTAGTCGTGATGCAATGCAGAGAACGAGCCAGCATAACTTTCCAACCAAACACTCGGTGAGAGGAGACGCTGTCCAGTATGAGGTCAAAGGACTCAAAGCCAATCAGCGCTACGAATTCTGGGTGACGGCTACCACTGCTGTAGGAGAAGGCAAAAGCACTGCAATAATTGCTGAATCTCTCACGGGAGCAATTTGTGAGTATCACCACGAATAATCTGAATGAATTATAACTTGCCTGAATTTAGATTTTGTAGTTGCATTTGAAGTTTAGATCTTTTGATAAAAAACTAATTTTAGACAACCGGCTTTATAATAAATGCTAAACTTTCAGAACAGAAGATAGGAAAAATGAGACCCCTTTTTATTTGCTGGTCTTAGTGAAAATCCATCCAGAATTTTAAAAAGGGGTCGGTTGAGTCATGATTTAATAAAAAGTTATCTGTTTTCTGGCAATTGTCATTCTTAAGCCAACATTGATTTATATTCTTTGAGACCAGTTGTTCTCAATTGTATTCCCATTATTTTGCGGTTTGCAAGAGTTAAGCTGTGGTATCAATTTTTTTTATTGTCTTTTCCTGGCTCATTTCTTATACAGCGGCCCCGAAGTCAGCGTCTTTCAATGAAGGAGTGATCACAGCTTGGAAAAAAGAAGTGAAGTTGACGTGCAGGGGTGTTGGCCAGCCATTACCAGATCTGGAGTGGTCATTCAGGTGTGTAATTTGAGCAGTTGCTTATATAGGACCTTTCACTATTTGTTCAGTGATTGGTTCACAAGTTAATCGATTTACTTTAACAAAAGTCCATTAGTTCTCATTGATAGAAGAAAAATGTTTTTCTTAGAATGTTGGATTAGTTGCAAGCAGTTTTTTATTTAATATTATTTATTTATTAGTAGTAAGTTAGTTTTCATGTAAGCTAAAATCATTTCAAAATCATTTATTTCTGAATTTTTTTTATTATTAATGAAATCGATGTGGTTTTAATTCATTATGTATACTAATTTCTCCATATAGAGGAGTCCCTATTCAGACAACAGGACGAATTTTTTCTGCACATGATGGTTCTTTAGTTATTAAAAATGCACAAACAGCAGATGCCGGAAATTATTCGTGCAGATTATTCAATAGGAATGGAGAAGACTTTGTTCATTATTCACTTGTTGTTTTGGGTAAATAAATTTTTTGAAAGAAGATGAAACTTCGTCGCAATTTTTATATCCAAAATCTTTTTTTCAGTTCCACCTTCAGCACCCAATGTTCGCGTTTTAGCGACGACATTGACATCAATTGAACTTCGTTGGTCAGCTGAAACAAGTGAAAGAAGTCCATTGCAAGGTACGATTTTAATTCGTCGGATAATTGATTTTAATTAATTTTTTGTTTGTACTTAAGGATACATGCTTCATTACCAGCCCGATAATGGTCAGTGGGAAACCAAGGAAATTGACTCCGATTATGAGAAATATCGCTTAGAAAATTTACTCTGCGGTACCAAATACAATATTTTTGTAGAAGCATATAATAAAATTGGTTTGAGCGAGCCATGCGAAACCATCACTACTTTTACTGAAGGAATGGGTGAGTAACACAAAAGTGGATTTTCCTTAATTAAATTTATTTTAATTTTTTTTTCTTCTTATTTAGCTCCTACTCGACCTTCAAAAGAACGTTTAATAGACGAAGGAATTGGATCAATCACTTTACACTTAGATTCCTGGACTATAAATGGGTGTCCCATTTTATATTTTAGCGTGGATTATAAACTTCGTGAGAATGAAGAATGGATACCTGTTGAAGACGAAATTAAAAACACCGAGCAGAAAAACTTTCTTTTGGATGAATTAGAGGCAGAAACTTGGTATAATGTTCGGATGAAAGTCTACACGAGTGCTGGGGTTACCGAAGGCATATATACTGTTGGAACACTAACTTTATCTGGAGGTACTAACAGCTTGAAATAAAATTCGAGAAATTATTCTTCTACTACATGGTAACATGGCTCCTTTATGAGCTTTCATAAAATAAAATACGATGAAAGTCGTGATCTTGTATTCATTTCGCTTCTAGTGTTGCATTGTGGGCCATCATGCTCCAAAAGGCAACTTTAATTTACATTACTTGATTTACTTGTAAGTTGACCAAGTACTTTGGGCCTCTACCATTGGTTTCCAAATGCAAATATTCCCAAGTATAAGAGGATCACGAAGCTCTGTTATGAGCTCGTATCTAAAGGAAATTTTTGCAGACAGGGAAATTTTAAAAGCTCTGAATCTTATGAACACTCCCTCGTGAAAAAACATCTGGCCCTCAATGGGGTTCCTAATCGCTGTTCTACTTAGGGTTTCTGAAGCTTTAAATCTGTTACTGTTAGTCCAGCAGTCTTTAAAAGATTACGATTGACTTAACACATTTGTAAAATACTGCCCGACGACTAAAGTGTAGTTTATTTTGTTTATCGCGCTGTGATGCAGGGTTTTCGAAAGATAAGTAAAAAAAATTGTATTAAAAATTAAATTAATTATAATAATAATATTCACAGCATGAGTCTAAAGAGAACTCGATATTAGCATTTCAAATGGCTATTATCAGTAATGAAATCTTTGCAATTTAACATTATCAATCAAGGTTTTGCACACCCTTGGGAACGAATATTAGTACAGTACTTGTCAAAGGCGCTCGCCTTATTCTAAGTTTTTTAAATTCAGTTTATATTCTAAATGCAATGCATACCGTACTTTATCTTTTAATGCAGTTTATTAAAGTGCCTATAACTAACTCAATGACTGACAGGAATTTATTTATGCTTATCGTATTTTTATTTCTTGCTTTAAGATTAGATTTTTTAGGTTAATTTAATTATAATTAGAATAGATTGGATTAGATTAATTTTTAAGATAAGAAATCTATAGATTTGCATGTTTTTCGTATGAACGGAATATTAAGTATTTGTTTTGATTTTTTGCAGCTACAATGAATCCAGATGTACTTCATTCGGACAAAGGCGTTTTGTTTTACTTGGATTTGAGAATCATCATTCCCGTGGTTGTGGTGCTAATTATTCTTTTCTTATCCATTACTACCATCTGCTTTGTGATAAACCGGAAAAGAGCAGAAGACAAACGAACCAAAGGTATAACTAAGTCTTATTCGAGAAAAGTATTAATGTCGTTTAATGGCTTTTGGCAACATTTTATGATTTTATTTCATTTTGATCCTAAGAATTATTTTATTCTTAAAGTGATCAGATTTATTACGAGGTGGCGCCACCATTCAGTTAAAATAGAAGTCGGTATAAAAGCAAATACAGGGAAAACCTACATTATTTTTAATTAAGAAATTTAATTTTTGATATTTTAAAATTACAAAATTTATCTTTCATCTTTATCAAATATTTTATCTTGCTTATTTTAATAATTTTTATATTAAAAAAAACAATGAGTGATTCTTATTTGATTTTGCTCAATGATTACCTTCTTTTGCTTCATTAAATGTTCAATGATTGTGTTGATTAATTTGTGATTCAAATTTTAATTAAATTCGTTATATAGGTAAAACTCCTTTGGATGTAAAGAATGCAGCATCTGCTTTGGGTTTGCCTTCTGGAAAAGAATTCAACATGACCCATGCACAAAATTCCGATCAACTTTCCAGAAGATACACCTCCACGCCGACTCGAGTCGCTTTGGGTAATACAAATACCTTTAATAATAATTTCATCTACTTGAAAATAATCAATAAAGTTGAATGCTTATAAAAATTGTGTAGAGATGGCGCAACTAGGCATAGAATTTTAATTTATTGCTAAATTTTAATACAATGTTAAGGTTGTGCTGTAACTTATTTACAATTTGTTAGTTCTATTCAAATGTAAAATAATTTATTGATTTTGTTGCTCTAGGTTCACAAGAAGATTTAGCACCATATTCTGCCTATCAGTTACCAAATTATCATTATGGAGAATTGAAAACATTTAGTAGTGGACAAAGAAAGATGGATGGGGTAAGTCGAGAATTATGTCAAATCAGCATTGAATGAGCGGAATCCAAAGATTCTAATTATATTTCTGTACTGGAATATCACGATAATTTAGTTTGTTTTTCCTCTGTCTGGTAGCAGTACTATCAATGTCAACTAGTGGCTGACTAATCAATTTACTAAAGTTAAGGTGAAATGGATTAGATATACTTAGACAAAACTCGCAAAGTTATTATCAAATTATCAACAACCGACTGATGCAGGAAAATTATTCAATTAATGACTAACACTTTAAATGTATTGCGAGAGAAACTTAATTTAACAGTTATCATTTCTGTTAAAAAATGCTGTCATCGATATTGAAGCTTTGGTGTGAATATTTTGAATAATTAACTCATCCAGCAAATTAATTACTCATTGGTGTGAATCGAGTTTATTTGCTATTCCATTTTGCCAACTGATGTCGCTGTAAGCTTGCTATCAAATGCTGCACAAAGTGAAAGTGAGCTGATGTTCAATATACCAACTTTCATACATTCTTGATGCTATCAAACCAGTATTTGTGAATACAGATTGAACTGTATGTTTGTGACAGTGACTGACTGTTTTATCAGTTTATGTCATCACTTTTGAATGCTTTGATATGATATTGTGATTCAAATAGATTACAGTACTATGAAAATGATGAAGGTGATTTCGTTTTCACTTTGAATCTTTAAATTGGATTTTTTCATAAATAATAAAGTTGTTTACTCGTAAAATTATACATTGTATTGTTCGATAGGTTCAATGTACAGAATGTCAGTTGATCAAGATTTAACTTCACCTAAAGGGTTGAAAAGGATTTGGATTATATTTTTTGGCACAAGGCCAGAATAAAACCAAGAGAAATAAGAACAGGGAGATCATGAAGGGAATGACAGGCAAGCTGAAAGCGGAATGACAATGGAAGAAAAGTTGGAATCGTATTTTAACCTTTTCACCTTCCTACTCGACCATCGTATCGATCGTATGGTCAGGTCTACAATGAAATGCAGAGGGCAGAAGGGCAGAGGAAACTAATTTTTAAATATTTGTCTGAATTTAATTTCTTTGTGAAATAATTCTTGATTTAAGAAAATTAAATAATCATAAAAATGATATGTATTTTTCAAATTAATGTGAGGAATTTCAAAGAGAATGTATTGTAACTGCAGTTCATTAATTACTTACAAAACGTAATATTTATTTGTAATTGGGGGAATAATGGAAAAGGATGGCAGTTTTACATTTTTATTTTTAAGTCTGTTTTATGTGTGTTGTAAGTTATTGAAAGGAACTTTCTTTCCATTGATTGTTTGTTTTTAATTTAAAAATATTGTGTTTTTTAAAGATTGCAGATATGTTTATTTTTCTATCTGCATGAGTATATTTTTCAGGTTTTAAGGTAGTAATTACTTTTTTAAATATATTTTGCAGCCAGGAAATGGCGACCTCTATTGGCAAGAAAAGAAGTCTCCTGCAACAGAACATTTATATAAGGATAAAATCAAAGATGGCAATCCAAATCTTAATATAACACCAACAACAAATTCATTAACAGGTTTGTTTTTATTAGTAGGGTTTTAACTTTAAAAATTTTATTAGAAAAACTTTAAGCAAGGAAAATAAGATAGATTTGAATTTATATTCTTGAATCAATTATTTGATCTAAATAAAGATTTAAAAAGTTAGACAAATAAGGCGACTCAATTGAATAAAAAAGAAGAATGGGGAAAATAATAACGAGTTAATGTGAGATCTGTTATTTTTTTTATACGCACCGATTAATAACATTTACATAGGCGCCCGCAGGGGGGGGGGGGGGGGGGGGGGGGGGGGCCCCCCCCCCCCCCCCCCCCCCCCCCGCCGCCGATCTGCACCCACTCTCGCCTGATAGACCCCATTCACGCCTATAAACTAGCCCTATTTGAGCACCAAATAAGAACATTTCATGATGAAGTTTTAGATGGTAAAGTCTCTAGAATGTAATTATTATTAAAATAAGCAGTTTGATGTTATACCCCTTTGCTCACTATTATACCTCACTGCTCACTCATATACATCATTTTGACCCCCCCCTCCCGGAAAAAATCCTGCGGGCGTCTATGAACATTTAATCAGATAGATTGAAATATTGCAGCATTCTGCAGTCTGTTCTGGTTTTCATTTAATATAGAATAGATCGATTTGGAGAAGTAAACAAATAACCGAGAAACTAAGATAGTTTGTGTGTATAACTTAATCTTTGAAAATACAGTCGGATGACTCAAATAATGTAGCATGTTAATGTAAAATCAAAAATGCCATTTATAGAGACAAATGATGCTTTTATAATTACAACGGTGACTGCAATGTGGATTAAAATGGCAGCGTATGAGCTGCATCATGATCAATAAATTCATATCTCAAGCGAAATATTTGATCGACAGCCGGAAACGCCATTCCCCGTGTAAAGATTTTTTATTCGATATGGAAAGGAAAATTTTATGTTTGACATTTACATATTCGTATAATACCGTACGCATTTTGTAAACAAAATAGAGAGATTTAGGAGAGCTAAACTTCTAACTTGTAACTTGTAAAATTCCATGTTAACTATAAGATAAACGTGTAGTTAACATGGAAGTTTACAAGTTAGAAGTTTCGTTCTCCTAAATCTCTCTAATGTCAAAGAATTAGAGTTCTTAAGGTCCATTTCCTTCCTTGAATTTTAAATGTATACGGTTATCTCAAGTATTTGTTTGATTTATATTTTAATCTTGCGTTTAACAAGAAGTAAAAATAGGCAGCTTATCGGGTTTACACTTGCGATTTAGAGTAGTAGAGTTAAAACAAACGCAAACTTGCTTCCCATCTGTCGAGAGCTTTCGCTTATTATCATTATCGGTGTTGTGTTTTTTGTTTTTAAGAAAAAATAATTTAAGGAGCACCGTTAAGAGGGAAAGAAATGTTAAAAGGGCTTCGGCTCTGTGAGAACTTTGACAGATGATGAAAATTATCTTTGTTTATAACTTTGTATATTGCAATTAGTTGTTTATTTATTTTTATTATCATTTAAAAAAAAATTCCAGTAAACGTTGAGTGAATGATAATAGGCTGGGGGAAAAAACATGAGTATGATATTAACATGAGCATAATGTATACAGAATTGCTTTCAATTTTGAAAGTTAACAGTGAAATTCTGGTTTGCGGACTACCGTACTTAAAACTTTTAGCTTTATATACAGCTTTAGCAAGTAATTTACAAGACGTGACGTGAGTATTGTTTTCTACGTCGATGTTCAGTGACATTCAATCTATTCACTTAAACACCAAAGCGTTTTTTAAAAACGCGATTGGAGTCGTGGCGCTAATTCGAGAACAACGACAGGATTGCTTTTGGCACGATATTTAATCGTATCGTATATCGTATAAATATATAATGTTTTAATAGAGCAATGAAGTTTTATCGATTAAATTTGGAGTTCAAAGGTAGATGACTTTTCCACAACTAAATTAGTTGTAATAGCAAGATTAATTTCTATTTGAAATTAATCTTAAATAGAAATGCCAATAGCAATTCTTAATTTCTATTGGAATTTTCAAATAAATGCCAAATTTAACCTCGAATAGAAATGCCAATAGCAATTCTTAATTTCTATTGGAATTTTCAAATAAATGCCAAATTTAACCTCGAATTAGAAACATTGACTTTAATGAACTCTGCCTGAACATCATAATTGGATTCAGAAAACAGAAATTTTAATTATGCGTAAATACCACGGTAATATGTATGTTAAGGAATGCGCCAGCCACTAGCACAAAAGAAAACCTTTATTTAAAAATTTAAAACAATGTTTATTGCTTATACAGTCATAGCCGTAAGTGCGAACCTATAGCTGCAAGCCTTTGCACGTTTACCTATTATCATGCGATGTACAGTATTAAATAGACTAGCTGAAGCTCTTCATTAATTATTAAGTTCTCGAGTTTAACGTAGTTAATGAGAGTGCAATCAAAATTACTACGAGGGTTGTAATTTGGTAACTAACTTTCGCTAATTTATGGTTTTAAAATCCATTATTTTATTTTAGGTAGCATAAACCAACCGAGTCAAATGCCATCAGATTCATACAACACGTGGAGTTCGAGTCTAAAACGCAGTCAGCCAGGCTTAGGTGAGTGGAAAACGTGATCTCAGGTGTATCAGAAGGTGTTTTCCAACTGGCCAGGTTTTGATCCTCTTCTTCTAAAAGACCCTTGCACTCGACATAAGCAACGAATGTGGGCTTACGTTGGTTTAGTGAGATTACATACAGAAAAGAAGGCTGTGAGAGTAAAGAAGAAAAGGAAATTTTATAGTAACAAGTTCGACTAAAAAGAAAGTTTTTGCACGAGTGTCATCTTTATGAAAACAAATACGTCATTACAAAGCTTGACGTGAAGCAGTTTATCTGAAACCAATTGTGTCATACGATCGTTGTTCTAAATATTAGCACTTGGTATTATCATGTTTACGACACGGGATTATCGCGAAATTGGTTGTGACAAGTTAAATTGATGCTTATCTGCAGAGTTGCCATCACAAGTTTTTGATTTCAATGTTTTGACAACAATTTATTACAAACTTTCTGAATATGTTTTGCATAAATTTAAAACTGAATTTTTATACTGTTACAATTGGCGTTGGATTATAGAAAGAGAAGTTGCGGCTTTGCAAAATGCAGATCCATATGTAATGTAATTGTGGCATTTTTCTTTAATGCCATTTCTCCACACCCATAAATTTCTCATTCGAGTAGAGAGCGTAAAAAATGCAAATTTCCCAGCATAAATTTGAATTAGGCATGTCAGATGAGGAGTTGTGCACTTTAATTAGTCTCTCGTTTTTTATTTGGAAAATTTTTTATTCTTATTTTTTAAATTTAACTTCGAAACCCTTTTAAAAAATCTAGAAATGTGAAAAATGTTATTACTACTGTAATTAAATTTATGACGATGCGAGAGAAGGGAGATTTAATCTCCTAAAAACACTTTTACACATATTTGAAGCTTTTGTGATGTAAAGTCACGGATGGTACTCAACAAACTAATTTTGTATTATTTTTTCAAATAAAATTAATTTTAGCATATTTATGCTGCATTAATCAATAAAAGGCGTAATAGAGCTCGTACTGTAATTACCATAAAAACGGAAAAAGGAGGAGTTCGACATTTTTAAATTTTTTTCTTTTTGGCAATATTTGAATTCACTATCAAAAGAATGTTGCACGCCAAAATTAGAGTAGAAACGGCGATGACACTCCATAAATTTTCTGTGAAGAATCAAAAGGAACGTTTTCTCAACCACGAAGTAAACTTTTAATTTAAAAAAATATATATTTGTACATGATATTTTATGCAAATTGTAAAGGAATGTTTAGTGAAATGAGAAAATATATTATGGAATATTTACATATACCAAAATTGAATCAATAACTTGTATAATGAAAGCTTAACTATTTAATTTGTTAATTTATAAAGAATTATTTCACATTCTTTCTTTTATATATAATCGCCAATTCCACGCCAATAGATTTTTCAGCGAAACACAAATTACAGTAATCTTCTTTAAGAATCTATTTTTTTAAACTTTAAGCTGGGTGTAAATATTTAATACAATCGAATTGATTTACTTAAAACTTGTAATTAAATGGGCGGCCTTTAGGGTTTATTTGCTGTAAGAAAGTAGAATGATGTTCGCGTGGCTGGACAACGTATTGGATAGAGAGCGGAAGAAAAGAAGGGCTAAACTAATGGCTTTCATTATTGCTTAATTGAGTCCCTGAAACGTAAAGGGTTATCTCTGGGTTTTGTTCAGCATCACTTCAGTTGATGTTAATGGTTTTAGCATCTTAAGTTTCCAACTTTCCCACAATTAGCTATTTCAAGTTATAAAACGAAATGTAACTCTTTATATAATTTTTATTCGAAGTATCAAACTTTTAAATATAACATTTTTCACATTTTCTTTTGTGGATGAATTCGAGTTCCTTTAAGACCTTTCTTGTGATAAAAATTGTGCAGTGTATTGACAGCGCCAGAGGTCTGTCTCGGTTGATGTTGTGGTGTTGTGCAAAATTTTGTGATTTTCACCAAGTTTATGAGACCACGCCGCATGTTGCAAGCGCGAAGAGGATGGCGCCATAATTTTCCTCTCGTCTTTCCTTTTCTCCTTTTGACTGGTCTGTGTGGGCGGAGGCGTATAACCCATTAGGGTTATGCACGAGATAATAGAATTACGTCGTCTGCCGAGAGCAAAGCCTCAGGAAATTTGATTTGCTGTCGGCAATGCTGTTTGCTACTTGTGACTTGGAATAGGGCCACATAATTCCACGTCGCAGAACAGTCGATGCAATGCCGAGAGTACAAGTAAATCGCAATACATCCAACACATAGGTTGCCACTGTTTTAAACTATTCATTTCGGCTGCATGTCTGAGCAATAAATTTCACGTCTTCGTACACATTATAACATAAGGGTGAGGGTCCCGTGCGGCACGAGCAGGAAATGAAATCCTGATTCTTTTTTCATCTCCCCTTTGTCCTTTATGCCCGCTTTCGTTTACCCTTTGCGCACAATGTTGATGACATAGTATCTGCATAGTAATTTCTCTAGTGCATTACTCATATTTCAGTAAACCGCAGCTGTATCCATGTTTAAAAATAATGAGTCATGGGTGCAGTAAAGACCCACTCTCATGCACTTCAACAGTATCGATTCATAAGCAATTGAAATAGGTACCTAAATACGTAGTTTGGGTTACAAATAGCAGTTTTTTTTATTTAAGGCTAAAGAGTGTAAATTTTAAGTGCATCATCGATTGAATGTTTTTTTCTTTTCATTGATATCTTTTTTTCTCCCACACTTTGTTTTCAGATGGAAGAGTCGATCCATCATCCGAAGCTTCTAGCAAAGTCAAAGCTCCTACGACCAGGACAGGAGGGTAAGTGAAGCCCAAGAGAGCTCGAGTTAGATGAGAAAAGAAGGGGAGTTGAATATTCACCATCTGGCAGTTGGTGATAAATGAGCAAAACATCGGAATAGTAGACACATGAATTCCCTTTTGTAGTCCATTAAGACTAGAGTGTATATATCAGGGGATTATTTCCGTAATCAGTTCTGTTTGTAGCCATTTATTGAGATCGTATTTCTTTAGTACAGTCTGGTAATAAATAACTAAAATTAAGCAATTTTGATAGTTTGTTGAAAATTCCAAGGTTGTTTATCTCTCCTCACATGAATGTGGGACAGTCAATTTTTATTTACATTTTTTGTGTGTAATTGGAAGAAATCAATACTGGCCTTTATTATTGATTGACATTTTGTTTGCGTGATGGGTTTAGGCTTATTTCCATGGTTGCCATCTGGGGATGAAACGACGAAAGCGATGTTTACGGTCTTGTAGCGTGAGCATGTATCCACGCCCAGTGATTACAGTGATAGTCTAATCGTAATGTACTCTTGATGAACTGCCAAGTAGCCAAGATTACAGTCATTTGTTTTAATGATTCTAATGTAGACGAGGACATTAAGAAGTGATTTGTCTCAATGATTTCCAAATTTCTCATTGAGTACATTTTATTTTTCCAATAACGTAATTATTTATTGAGAGGATAACCCCCCGTGCACAGTTTCACCATTCCACTCTCAAATAGAACTCAAAGAAGTTTTACTGACTGTTAGAATTTAAAAAGGAAAAAGAATTAAAATTTAAGAAGGGCATTAAGAACAGAAATAATTAAAAGTGTGATTATTTTTTATTCGACACTATTTATGCATCAAAAGAAACAAACTTATGTATAATTAATTAGCTGCTTTCAAACCTCTTTGATCTTCTTTTCATCGTCAGATTTCTAACATTGCTTGGCGGATTTTAAAATGAAATGAAAGAAGATTTCTCAGCTTGAACTCAATTAAAAATTTATCTGCAACAAGATTTGTGCAATTAATGAGATTTCAATTTTAATACCTAGATTAGATTTCAGCTGTGTTTGGAAGTTTTATAAAATTTTCTCCTAAACCTTGGTAGCCTCTCTTATTGATTTTCGCCTGCACCTTTAGATCTTTATCGGCAAACTGTAGCTGCATTTGTTGATTAGGTCCCCTCAAAACATACACGGTTTCCATGGAGATGAATGCTGTACCCCATTTTATACCCCTACATCCTCATTTAATAATGTATTTATCACCCATTCAACTTTTTTCTGATACGTAGGATGAGTAATACACAAATTTTACTGCAAAATGTTCCTTTTATAGGTCCCTCTTGACCTACGTTGTCTTAGAACGTGAGATACAAGTATAACGGGTAATATGTGGTCAATTTCATTTATAATTGGCTTGTGATTATAAAATATATGATAAATTTTATTATAATTATCGATTCGACGTCTTCTATTTTGCATTATCTTATTGTTGTATTGACTCAATTCTTGACTGTCAACTTAGAAAGTCAAATGTTGACTAAGATGTCAAGTTTTCTTTTTATACGAAACGTGCTTCCAAACTCTGCCTAAGGTATTAATAACCAACTGAATGGTATGAGATGTTGGATTTATGAAGAAAAGGCAAATATAGAAGTCTCTTGTTTAATTTGAAATGAAGACGAGCATCCGTTTATCGATTTTTCTTTACCCAGCAACAGCAACACAACTCAAATTCGGTTGCATGGATTTAAAACTTAACACAAGCTTATCTCACAATTAGCCAGAGTTTACACGGGAGGAATTTAGCTTGATGAATTTAATAAAAACAGGCAGTTTTTAACGAGTATATTGTACAGGAAAGAGCATGTTTATTTTCATTCCTTAGTGGAATTTCATTAATTTTGTATAAAATAATCTTTTTGATCGCTGAAAAATCAATAAATGATTGTCACATGAAACCTGAGATCAAAGGAATTAAAATAGAAGGGTGGTGGATTGAGGTTAGCTGAATTCAGAATGTATTTTGAAATGAAAAGTACAATTTTATAATAGCATTTTGCTCGTTTCGAGAAGAAAAAACAATTTTTTATACATTTAAAAAAGAGGATTTTACAATTGCATGTCAAGCAATGTTGACAGGATATTTTAAAAGTAAGTTCTACTTAAATGCGGTTGGCAACAGTCGTTGCTCGATTTTGCAGATCAACTGGGTTTGTCCAACGGATGGGGATCAATGAGTAAAGTTGAGTGAAGGCGTAGTTGCCATGGGAAAGGGACATCTTCATCCATCAGAGAAGAGATGTGACGCTGTAGGGGAAAGGATGGGGATGAGAAGAGAAGAGAAAATCGTGATGGATGCACTTCTCAATGTACAGTGAGAATCAAATGAAATTTAATTGCCTCCCTTCCGTTTTTCTATTCTTACAAGCACTTAATAATTCTGTGGTATTTTTTTCTTCCTTCTTCGCCCCTAGTGATTTCTTTTGTGATAATTTCACAATTTTATTTCTAAAAGTGGTTTCACGTTGAAATATTAAGTTACCTTTTAACAGAATGTAATTTATCATCTCATGTTAATGGCTATGTAACAGAATATTTTTGAAAATGAGGCAACGAGGCAGAATTTAGAAGGTAAATGTATAGGTAGATGAGGTTTGGGAATTGGTGTGGGAGGGATTTATTTCTGAAAATTCAATACCCATGTTTTTTAATAGAGACGTGTCGTTGTCGGCTTTTTTTTTATTCAATATATTTTTGTTTGTACTTTGCAGAGCTACAGAAGAAACCACTTTTATCTTCCCAGTACCTCCAAGTGTAAATGGCACAGCCGTAACGATCCATGGCACATTGCAGGGCGACCTGTACGACAGACTGACCCCATCTCGTGCTGGTAAGATTAGCCTTAGTGTATAAGAGGAAAAATGCAGACTACCCACCTTATGCCTTTGAAATGAGTCAATCGAAGCGAACTAATGGGTTTTAAATCGATCAAGCGAATTGTTCTACAATGCCAAATTGAAATGGGGACGAGAAATAATTAAAAAAATATTCGCTGCGAATTCAAATGTAATCGCAACTAGAGAATTTCAAGCATCTTTTCTACGGAAGGGAAAAACATTGCAAAGGAATTTTATTTTTTATTTATTAGCTGAATGATTTTAATATAAAAAAACTATTTAAATTTTTTATTTCACTCATGGATTTTCATTTTTTTTAAAAAGAAATTATTTAATGATTGTAATTTTTCTTCGTTCTGCTTCTGTTTACAACGAGATGATCTTTTTTCTTTTCTGCTCTGATGATTTGTTAGACGTGAAGCCTAACCTTTAAAAATTCCGGGGATTTTTTTTCTTTTTTTTTGAGTGGGTCTTTCCTGCTTTAAAATTCCTTTAGATAAGAGTTAGGAAATGTTTGAAGAATTGCATCATGAAATGAATGTCCATCACTCTTCTTTCTTTTTTCTTTTCTTTTTTTCCTTTTTTTTTTTGTCAAGGTGGGGAAAATGTACGGTTTGAAATGTTCCACTTTCTCAGGAGTGAAATTTAACATGGGTATTGATTTATCGAACGCACTTTTCTTAGTCGACTGACCACTTCAATAAAGAAAAATCTCCACCCTTCTTGTGCTGCTGACCAAAATATTGACCTTACTGATGGAAACAAGAGAAAACCCAACATCCGAAAAAGAAGAGATAATAATAAAAAAAGAAACGATTTATTGATATTATCCTTTAAGTTACCGTAAATGTAATTAGACACACCATTAATTTTTATAGACAAACATGAAAATATTTTTTACTGCATTTTTATATCTTGGAATTCATAAATAGAAAATACATAATACTCATAAAACGGCGAAGGGAGGATTGCATTAAATATTCATAAATACGGGTTTTTAAATGTTTTAAAACTTAAGAGTAACTAGCTTTAATATGCGCAATTAATTGCGTCTTAAGTTGCGCTATTAGTCAGTGTCGCGATATTCTCTCTTGGAGTTTACAGCAGGATATGATTCCTTAAAATGCTTACATCAACTAATAAAGAAGAGAAGCCGTCAAATTCCCAAGTGATTTGCAAATGTTGAGTTGGAAATATTAATCTAGCTTCCAAAGAGACCTGAACCTGACACTTTTGCTAGCTTTATTAACAGATTTACGATTTTGCCTCAAGGTGGAATAGTTGGAGAAGGTAAAGAGATGGGAGTCATTCCTTACCACGGCGTTGAAGTCACCTCAGAGGCAAGAGAGTAGTCTAAAGAGAGAATATTAATAGCGTAAAGTGACATAGTATGCAATAAATCAAACTCAGCCTTAGGATGGAGATGAGCTGCTGCAAATCGCATTCGCATATTAAATAAAATTATTAAATAAATATTCATCGACTTAAAAGCGAAGTTAAAACTTCGATCGACCAATAATTAAAACCGTTGTGAAAAATGATCTATTTAAAAACTCCATTTTTCACTTTTTAAGCGAGTATCGAACCCCCTCTTTGTTCTAATGTCTATTGGCTTAGAATGCATTACAATATCGAGTGCTTTTCTATGTCATGTGACAGTCAACGGTAACCACTAATGCCCTTTAGAAAATGCTGTCACCAATGAGGCGGTGGAAATTCGAAACTTGTATTCATAGTCAACGCCATTTCTGATCCATCCATACGGTTCGGTAAAACCTGAGGGTGCTTTTATTCCCAAACGGTTTCGACCCTTTCGCAGTTCTTCTTTCACAATGGGAATTGTAACCCTGTCATAGTGAATGCTCCCTTTCGGTTTAACGCTAGAAAAATACAATTTTATTATTATTATACTGTTATTTTCCGCGGGTTTTTTTCCTTATTTCCTTTTGGCTTTTTTTCCCCCTCACTCTTATTGCTAAATTATTCACACGCAAAGTTCCAGTCTATAAGGTTTGATGAATGATTTCTTAGCACGTTACTTATTAATATGAACTGTTTCATTTTCTTTTTGTTATAAATAGACTATATTTATTCCTTTTTTTTCCTAGGAACACTACAAGTAGAAAAAAAATTACCAAATGCAGATGAATCAACTAGATTATTAAAATAAACTGTAAGTTCATCTTTATGTTTACAAATCATTATAAAAATCATTATCGATATATATATTATTTAAAAAAATTATGTTTGTTTAAATTTAAGGGGAATTAGAAATCTAGATTTTCCTTTTCTTTTAAGAGTTTTACATTATAAATGCTAAAATTAAATTGCATTTTTTTCCTTTTTAGTAGTTACTTTTCAAACATTAGAATGGGGGCTGTGGGAAAGTGAAGTATGTACCTGTAATTTGTTTGGCACTTAGTTGTCAAGTATAGAAAAACAAAGTAACTTGACTAAAGTGCACTTGCACAAGTTGTGACTCACAATTCCAATTCACTAGATTACATCTCATTGATTGATGGGGTCATTCTCACAAGGCCTCTTCAGGGTATTGATAACCTTAAGGAGAGCAGAGACACTTCTTGTGGGAACTATAGCCGATCTTGACCACTTCTTTAAAATATTGAAAAATAAATAACTATTCGTATAAAATTTTCATTTTACGTCAAATCAAAATAAATTATCTAAAGGTTAATTAAGAATTGGAACCATAAATTTTTCGTCGTATTTATTGATTTTACTTACTGAAAAGTTGTGGGAAACGTGCCACAATCTCGAGAGATTCTGCCTTCATTAAGTGTTCATTGATGCATGGTTAGACCTTGGGGAGAAAATTTTGACATGGTCATCACATTTTGATATATTCTTGTTGACCTTTCACCCCGACAGGTGTTAACATCCCACCAACAACTACTAGTGGCTGTTTCACCTAAGAGAGGAGGAAATTTTCCAGTATAAGTGGAGATTAATTAAGCCAAGTGAATGAAGCTCACATGGTCGCCTCCAGTTTTATGTACAAAAATGACCAAAACTTTTATCTCATGTTATGAGATAAAATTGCCTAGAGAAAATGGTGACCTCGCCTTGAGAACCGAGGACAAGAAACAAAACTCTCAAGTGACATTCGAGGATATATATGTGTATGTGTGTTGTGTGCCTCAAATATGGATGAAGAGAAAGTTAGGACTGAAGGGATTTACGTTCCATAAATTTTATGGATGATATACTTTTCTAATACGCCTTAGACAACTCAAGAAGTGTGTTGTTACATTAAGGAGACAATCGTTGTGATTATTTTACAGTGATTATATTCTGTTTTAGAGAGCAAACCTGAAAAGGGATGCGTAATTTTCGACCAATGCAAATGGGACTTTGTATTTTTATTTTATTATCATTTTTGATATTATTTATAATTTCATTATGTTATTGTGAGATTATTATGATGATTTTAAATTTTAAACTAGAACTGACTATTAGCCACACATATTCTTATCGTTGGCTGTTTTTTTCTTTCTTTCTTTATTAGCATTAAATTATTTATGATTATTTTTATTGTATTATTATGATCGAAAATATTATGTTCTTTTTAAAGCATGGTACATAAATTATTTTAATATATTTGTACTAAATTAATATTGGTTAAATATTTAAGAATTATCAAAAATTGTACATGCCTGAATTTTGCTACATATTAAAAAATTGATGACATTTTAGAGTTTCATAATACGATGTTATGTATTTAATTGATAAGTGATATCGATTTGTGTATTTTTTATTTGTGGACAAAATATACGTCTCAGGATTGAGTAATCTGACCTGCTTAGTACTTATTTTATAATTTCTTTCTTTCTAATAAACACATGAAGTATTTGTATTTTTATAATTTATCACTATTCAGCGCTGTTGCTGGTTTCGAGAGTTTGTGCCGGAAATGGAACTGGTAATTTCTTTTTCGTTAAGCCTAATGAATGAATCGGAAGATGATTAGGCGAGGCGTCGTCGTCGTCGTGATTTGTTTGCAGCTTTATAAAATTGTTGTAAGAGTCAGACATTTGGTTTTTAAAACAACATACAGAAACGAAGGTAATTATCAATTTAAAAGAAAATAGTTATATATTTAAAGTCAGGGGCGGCCATGAATTTGAATGTGAACAACACAAACAATGAGTTCGTGATTTGAATTTCTCAATTCGCGTTAAATTTGCCAATTTAACTTGTTATTCGTTACGAACACGAACAAAACAAATTGCAGTGGCTTTTGTTCCGTTTACAATCAAAATTCAAGATTAGCGGAATCTAATATTGCTTAATAAATTTATCCATGCAGTTACAAAATATTTCAGCAAGTTTTAGATTTTTTTAAGCAAAATCTCGTGTAATCTAAACATAAATTCAGAGGGATTATAAAGATTATTCTGTCCGATATTTTACTCCTTTTTTTTTCTTTTTCAGATTTTTTAAACTTAATTTGGTATGCATTTATTTATAAATTCATGGATTTTTGAGCCGTTAGCCACAAACTGCAAAGAAACTTAAAAGAATACACAGGAAAACAAAAAAGTAAGAAAATTAGAGTACAATACAACTTTTTTCATTTGACACTTTTTTTGAATTCAACTTCTCATTAAGGGTCTTGACTGCCAGCTAAAGAGTGTGACTGGATAAATTTTCCTCGCCTAGAAAAATTCAGTCGTTACAAAATTTATGTCTCCTCTTTTTTTGTGTTTCAGGTTTCTTTTTTCCTTACTTCGATTGAGGGGCGGTTCTGAGTGACAGTTAGTGTCATTATCCCTAAAGAATTGTTTCGGAAATTAATAACTTGACATGTGCAAATTTTTTTTTCAGGAAAGATTAATTGAGATACTGATATTATTCATCGTTAGCTATCGGGAAAAGAAAAATGGCAGGAGAAAATGACGATTTTAAAATCTTTATTTACCAATTTTTATATTTTACATTTTTTTTAAATTTATAAAACCAATTTAGTTTGTAACAAGATTTCATCGGAACCCTGTAATATCCTACTCTTCATTTATAAAGACATCACTGCTTATCGCAGAGGAAATCAATCATATCTCGATTTTGTCCAGACGAATTTTGCACAACATCAATTATATGTCAGGAAAACTGAAAGCACTTTATCACTTAATCTACTTAATTTAAATTAAATGAGATTTTTTTAAAAAAAAAATTATTCCATAAAAAAATCATTTTTCACAAAATCAGTTCGATTTTCTAAAGTTTCAGTAACCGTGTTTGAACTTGACTTGAGGTAATACATTCCCTGAGTGTTTATAGCCTGCAGTTCTCAGGAGCACAATTTCAACAAGTGGAGTCAGTTTTAAATGAAAAATAATCCGCCATTTGTTTTGTAGAGACGACGACGATGAATGTTTCGGGAGAGATGGGAAAGCAGCAGCCGTGCATTACCCAAAGTACCGCCGCCGCAGGGATTACGGTAAGAGAGATGTCACTTGCATTTGTACAACTGAACACAAAAGCTCTCTGCTTCGATATCTCCCCTTGAGAATATATAAATAAAAAAAAAAGTTTGTTTAAAGTGGAAGTGACATTAGATTTGTAACAACTTTTTATTTTTCGCAAATCGAGTTTGGAATTTAAACAAAAACTGTGGTATTTTTGTGTCTATAATTCATGGGGTTTTGTGGGTGCGAAATGGGTGCGTGTATTTTTTTAAATATTTGTAAACTTACGTCAGTGTTGATCAGCCTACGGAGAAAATCAATAATCAGTTGTAGAAGTGTGGATTTAAATTTAAAATTGACTGAAGTGTTGGAGAATGTTAGAAATTGATAAAATTTGAAATGTTAGAAAATGAATATTAATTCTAACTAATTAAAAGTTTAATAATACAAGAGATAGGGTAATTTTTGCAGGTCAACTAACTTGCAAAATATTGGTCTTTGCAATCTTTACTCAAGTGTAAGGAGTGCATGCCCTCATTAGCTGAATGAAAATAAATGTGACCGGTAATTCTGTTGGTGATTTGAGGTTGTGACTGAAGAAAATTGTTGTTTTTCCCCTCGCTTCATTTCCTCTTTCTCCTTTGACTGTTTTTCTAATAAACAGCTATATTTATTTTGGATATTAACTTTAAAATTTATTTTGCAAGAAACGCTAGTTTTAACTTGTCTCAATAGATAGCATTAAATGGCAAGAAGGCTGTGCCAGAATTGATGACGCGAGATAAACATAAAAATTAGAAGCCTAAATTGAAAAAATTTATAAGTGTGTAGAATAAAATACTACTTATAAAACTTGAACTTATTAAAAAAATTTAATGATAGCTTGATTTTTAAGTGATATGAAAATATTGAAATGTATATTTATATCCTTAATTGCATTGTATTTCATTGAATATAGGCTGCAGCTTATATTCAAGAACTCAATTTTTTGCCTGACTTATAAAAGAGGGTGATTTTTAATAAAGGGTGCCACTTGCATTTAAATTTAACTTGAGGGGCTTGCTTGCTATGTGCTTCTTTGTGAGGATTAGGGTCGGGGTGACTGGTTGTTTGGTAGGTTTGTTCGGTAAGTAAACAAAATAATTATGATAGACAATTAGGACTAACAATTTTGATTAGTTTAACAGGAAGTGATTACGACTTTTAATTTAAAATCAGTGCAATAAGTGCAGTTAAAGTAGTTATTGGAGATTGGAAATCTGAATAAGTTATGAATTAGATGAATAAGAATGAATTTTAAAATTCTTCAAATTATAAACCGGGACTTATATTTAGGACGACTTTTATTAAGATGTTGCTGCGACTTATAATGGAGGGCGACTTCTTATCGGTATGTGGTATACATCGCACGAAATAGATATATAACAACGCATTAATTTAAAGTAACAAAACAAAAGTAATGTATGTAGAGATGTTGACACGAGTAATGAATCATTTAAATTAATTATTAATTGTGCATGTAGATTCACGTATAAACTGAGCAATAAATATACCTACGTGTGTAGATCTTACAAACATAAATATGTAGACACAACGCTTTATATAAATATTTCTGCGGTATATAAATTTACACATCCGTATTATCTGCGCCCGCATAAATTCGCGCTCAAACAAGAATATTTTATAACCTGAGATCGATAAAAATTCATTATTTCTATTACCTTAAGGTCAAATTTGCTGGAGAATCTTGTAACCGGTTTTAATCGTCATTTTTTGATGGAAAAATTATTTTACTTTGTTTGCAATGATATAATCTATCAGTATGTCCAGGGAATCTGTAATAAGGGAATTGGGTGCCGAGGGCAAACTATAAGCCGCTTTAATTAAAAGCAAACAATTATCAACATTTCATTGGTCAAGAAATATTTTTTTATTGTAAGAGATATCCAGCAAATTCCTACGTCAACGGTGATGACTGAAGACATAATAGTGGAGGCATTTTATGTTGGCGACCTTTATACCTGCCTCATCGCTCATTGTCACCAAGTGACCAAGTACACTTGTTGGTCTTCAATTCTATTCAACTTTCTCCTTTGTGTACGTCTTCTAAAACTACAAAAGCAATAGCACAAAAGTAATTACATCTGAGGGAACAAGAGTAACGGGTAGGACTTGTAATTGCAAAGGAAATTAATTAGCCAAGTTTCTATACGTGGATCTTGTATGGATGTGTAGCAAGTCAGTAAGATAAATGTCAGTTTATTAAATGACGAGAAGCTGATTGAGTCGGGAATTGATCCAATCACATTTTTCAGGGTAATGTCTGCGATGTTCTTTTATGTGAAATAGATTTGATAATTTTATAAACTGTTTTCTTTTGAATTGGTTTGAGTTTCAGTTTCTAAGTTATGAAATGAGTGACAAAAGTTTTTAGTTAAAGAAAGGTTTAGAAATTTAAAGCTAAAGGTTATTTGTGTTTAATTTTGAATTTAATTAAGCTAATTTCGGTTGTAAAAAGTGTAATTTATTAGAAAATTAATTGATAGTGTCGCTTTTATCTGATAGTATTTCTGGCTAATTTTGAAAGTTTCGAATTTTATGGCGCATTTAATGTAATGAATTGAACTGGAACATGGGTTGGTTTATAACAGTGAAACGACTTGGCTATTCGACAATTAAAATAAATTCCAACAGGAAATGATTGACAAAAGCAGTTCAATTGCAAATAATTGGACTGCTTTTATTCCATGAAAAATAACTTCAAATTTCTTATTAAATTTTGTGGTGAATTTTGATGAGAGTTGTAAATATTGAAGTAGTGCATATTATTTACATTTTGTGTGTGTTAATGTATGTTTAAAGAGAGAAAGTGAAAAGCCGAATTGATTTTAATATTTACTTTCTAAAGCTTTGCTGCAGTCTGGAAAAGATATTCTATTTTTATTTATCGTGTGAGTCATAATAGCTTTTACCTATTTACTCTATGAATAATAGGTGATAAACCTTAAATTGATAATAAACCGACTGCTCTAAGATAATATCCACTAGTGGATATCTAATAAATTGGTTCGGGCGGATGGAATAAGCCAGGCTATTACTTCAATTGATAAATCTAGCCAGATTGACGATATCTACCCTACGTTTGACATTTACCAGAAGCAACATTTGTTGCAGTTTGCAGGTAGAATGGACCAGTTGGAATTAATGATATAAAGTTCCTCAAGCATATCCAATCAAAATCTGATTTTGAAATTACACTGATAGAAATGTTTTTTAATTCAAAATTTCTAATTTTTAATTATACTAAAAATGTAAAAAGATTAGTTAATTAAAATCCGTTGGCTTCTTATTAATTGATGTAATTCAATTCAGTTGAGTTTTTATTCCAAAACTTTTGAAACGAGAGGATGAAATTTTCAATATAAACAGTTATTTTTTCTTTCACGACTTGCATAAAAGTCGGTATGATGTAGTGTTATAGGTTTTCCTCATTTTGCTTCAGAGATGAAAAGAAGAAAGCAATATGCATCGTTAGTGGAAAAATTTATATGTTTACGAATTGGTGAATCGACTGTGACATGGACAATTGATTTTTTAAACCAGAAATCAGATGTCTCTAGAAAAGCGAAAAGGAAAACTTACGAGAAGTGCTAGTGGAAAGTTGACAGACGTTTTTTCCTTTAAAACATCCCTTTATTTGCATCCCTTCATTTGCAGTCGTATTTTAGCGTTAGTGAGATTTTTGCCACGGCTTAAAATCAAGTCCCCTTAATTCGCTTAAGCACGAGATTATAAATTTATGGAAAATTGTCTTGCTGACCATTATTGCAGTTAATACACAATTTAAGAGAAATTTTAAGTGAGCAAACAATTTAAGTTTGAGTTTTTGACCTCGGTTGATAATTTTTAATAAAATTAGGTATGGAGGTTAAAAGGGAGCATTGAGAGAATAATGCGAATTCGGAACATAGCAGAAAGTCATATTGTCGTCATTTGTCCCTTAATGCATCCCTTGGGGACAGTGAATGAGAGGTTTTGGTAGCTGGGAGGCTTCAGTCAAATTATAACCAGGCTTGGTTGTGTGACGGGCACGATAAATCTGACCACAATTGCACCGTAAACATGTTGACGCCGACGAGAGATGCTGTAGAAAAGAACAGACGAAAGAAAAAAAGAAATTCCAAATTGGCCGTCTTCCAGCGTACAGGCATGTGAGTTTCATTTTCGCCTCTGGTTCTCTCTTCACGTATATTGGTTATATAAATATGGAGCAGTGGAAGAATTAACTCGGGAGGCAATAAATTATGTCACCAGAGGTTGTCCCTAGACCAATTAATGGGAGAAAAAATGGTGAAAGGCACAAGCTGAGGCAAAAGCTGTTTGGTTATGTGCTTAAGAAGATTATTGGATGATGTTGATAGGGCTTTTACATTCGCGCGCGCAGGAAGTAATAATAATTGTATGTATGCTGATCCCTGTTGGTTTTTACTTTTTATATTCACCAAGTTTTGCAGATAAAGATTTGAATGGAGGAAAAAAGGAAGTTTGTTTTTGTTGTGGGGTTTGTTTAGTCTTTTGTTTCGAATAACAAAGATGATTGTCTTGTTTTTTAGGTGTTGAATAATAGTTATTACTTTTTGTTCACTGTAACGGCAACTTTTATTTTAAGTTTGGGTTTTGTTTGGTCGAGAGACAAAGGATTAAAAATTCTGTTTGAAGTTATTTCCTGTCATAAATGGGGTATTTTGTTTTTCTTCAAATATTCATATCACGACAGACTGGTATCAGGAATTTTAAATAAGTAAAGGAGATATTTGAAACGACGAGAAGAGATATTTAAGCAGGCTGAATAGATATTTGCTTTACCGCTAATGGATTCTTGGCAAATATGGCTGAAACTAGTACGAGTTTAACTACTTTATTTTTTAATATCAGTTCCCGAATGACTGATTCTGTAAAAATGTTGGTAGAAGAATTTATATTTAAAATTCTAATTTTTGCCGAGACAAAAATTCGGAAGTTAACTTTACTAGCGTTTGACATGAGAAAAACGAACTTGGTGTTTCTACTCGAAAGGTGAAGTACCTATGTACTCGGAAAAGTTTTTTTTCCTCTCTTTCTTAACTATTTGATTGCTTGTTTGATGTAGAAAGTAGTCAAAGGCATTTTGCATTTAACTGATTTAATGTTTGTTAATAAGCAAATCAAACAACAAAATTAGTAAACATAAATTCTTACTTTTTGAAAATATCGTTAAATATTTACAACATGCAAGCATTTTATTTGCTTATTTTAGTTATCGAGTAAAACGTGATTTTTTTACAATTGACATTTTAAATCACTCGTGCAAAAGTTTACAGATCGAGAATGATAATGATTGTCGTGTAACGTTTTGGAAGACTCTTGATAAGAAAAATCGAAGATTCGTTAATTCTTAAAAGCTGCAAACACTTTTCCATTGTCTTTTAAAATAATGGGGTCAGAGCAGCAAGGTGGCAAACTTAGTTTCGCCTTGCAAGTCTCTTTTGCAGACTCACGTTTTACGCGTCAAGCTGTCACTTAATGGAAGAACGGTGGCTTCTTCCGGAGGCTCGACATGGGCGTGTTGGCGTGTGACAGGCGGGTTTTATAAGAGCAGAGACCAGATATCAGAGGCAAACACCTAGTGCTCTTTCTCGGTAATTGTTTGCAATCAAGACGCGAGTAATGTCCCCGATAACGCCTTCCTAGTCCGCCCATTCCTGCTGCTTTTCAGACGGGCTCAAATGGCACAGGATGAGCTAAAAGAAGCGTGAGATTTCTTCTCCAACGTCTTAAGATGTCCATGCTGATACGTGAAAGGGATTTGTAAAACAGGAAATTATGGGGAATCAAATAGTCGAAGGAGATGTGATCGGGGTCTGTGGAGATCTTTTATTTAATTTTGCTTCGCTTCTTTACAAATGAATTTCTCGAGTGATTTACAAAACGTGGAATAAAATGTTAACTCAATTTGATCGCAAACGAACTTGCATCGGTTCCTTATTAAATGTAGGGGACCGTGTAACAGACAAGTTGTGAGCAAATTGTGGTCAGGAAATGTCATTTATTCTGACTGGCGATGTAATTATAAACTTCGTAGTTGGCAGAAACAGGTATTAACTTTATCAAAGCAAACGTGTAATGTTATACGGTGTCTTTTTCACGTGCGGTTAGTTAAAAGTCTGACATGTTTTAATATGAGTGACACTTTAGCCGTAAAAAGATTTCGAATTAATTATTAAAATACCTTTTATGATAAATAAAATTTAAATTGCTAATTAAAATGCAAGAAAGTTAACTGGGGGAAAAAAATTGGAAGTAGAAAGTTTAATACGTTTCAACAAGTATGAAGTGCAATTCCGAAGAGAATTGTAAATCTAACCTTTGAAATATCAGGGAATTATATAATAGTTGGCTGTTTCTTTATTTACGGCTTTTTATTTTGAATTAATTATTAATTTGTACCTTTAAGGCTTTTAACATTTTGAATTGCACTTGTACGAATTTAATAATGAAAGATACTGTAGTTTTGTAAAGGACAAAAGTTTAATGGGCTAATTCTAACATAAAACACTGCAGGCACAAACGCAGTAATACCATAGGTAAATTGCATCGCTCTTGCACTTGAAAAAATTAGAGATTTATAAAGAATAAATAGATTCGGGGGTCCTGATGTAAATCCACAAGGGATGCATACTGAGGACTCTGCAAGGATTCCTAATGAATGGATTTTGGGGGTCCTTTAATGGCAAGGGGCTTAAGTGGCCACTACTGTTAAATCAGCCACTGAGATAAACTAAATAAATTTAACATTTGAAGAAATTATGATAGATGTGAAGTAAATGAATAACAATAATTGTATTTAAAAAGTGAATTCAATTTAAAAATTTAAAGTTTGTTTTTCCTTTTTTCTCTCTCTCACTTAAATCTCCCAGTACAATTAGTTCCGTGGCTGTACACAAATAAACATTTTAAATTCCTTGATATTTAAAGATAATATTAGAATGAAAACATAATTTATATTTTAAAGCTATTATTCTGTTTAATAAAGGTGGACTGTAATTAGAAGATTAAAATTTTGCGCGGGGTTTATGTAGGAAATGAGAAAAAGGGGAAATGGGAAATTAAAATAAAGAAAAAAAGGGTTAAGGTGGAGTGAGTTTATTGCGACAAGTGTCAGAAACTCAAGTTTTGTCTTCCTATAAGAATGCAGTCATAAATAGTAGTCGAGCCGAGCAAGCTAAGAGGGAAGAGCTGATACTGTAAGTGTGTCTTGTTCCCAACATGCACACTAGTTGCCGGTCGTAAACTTAACGTGGAAACCGCAACGATAGCAATTTAATACGCCAGAGCCTAGCACAAAGTTTTGCGGCTGCTTCCTTCACTTTTAGGGATACCATTTTTCAAAAAGGAGGGGATTAGACCATATGAGGGTGTACGAAAGAACCACTTCCTTTCTCATTAACTGTAATTATAGAGCTGCTTATTACACACGAGTTCTACGAACGTTGTGAAAATATTAAAATAGCGCGGCTAATTAGAAGAAAACAAATTTCGGAAAAAGTCAAGAGAAAATAGTAATTTTAATTTAAATACCTATTTCGTCTAAATGTTTGCATTTTAATTAATACAGAGGTTGAAATTGAATTTCGATTTCTGTACGGTTGCATATTCGATTCGCTCAGGCGAAAATTTCATTATCCTTTTGCAATTATGTTATCTATACTTGGTTATTTAATTTTTTTTTGATTGCATTCACCTGCAAAGAGTTTACCAGGTTCCAGCGAATGCCAATTTATTTTTAATTGTGATCCGCTTTCCGGTTGGTGATGCGGAAAAACCTATTGGCCTTATTGAGATGTTTACGTTTGTGCTGGTCTTTTCGACTTGCCAATCAAGTTGGCCTTCAATCGATTGCTTCCTATAGGCTTTTTTTTATCATTACCTTTATTTGACACTGCATTTGTGACGTCTAAGAAAATAAGAACACTTACATGTCGAGACGAGGACATGCGCCTGTTTCCTGCCAAATCATTTCTGGTTTCTCTTGACGACGTTTTCTATTAGTTGTTACCAGGATATTCAACTTTTGCGTTATTGGATTGCTAATAATTAGGTCTCGAATTTCAATGGTTTTATTGAAGTGTTGTGGGTGAGGTATCGTAAAGGGGTTTTATTTCATAAACAACCGTGCTTTTGATACCCGTGTCAAAAGATGGGATGTTTACGACGAGGTTTTAGAGGAAATTAAGTGAAATGTGAAGATAAATTTAAAAATAGTGATTTAAATGAAAACGCACTTTTATTCAAATTTAAAAAGTGCAAATTTATTTTCAAAGTTGTTCGTATTTCAGAAAATACTTCCATTTAATGGAATATTTAATGGAACTTTTATTTTTTTTTTTAAATTTTACTTATTTTGGCATGTCAAAAAAATCAGTTTCTGAACTTTAAAATTCACGTGCAAGTTTTGATTGATTTTTTCTTTTAAATTAGAATTTACTAATACAGTACTATGAAAAGTAACGTACTGGAAATGCTATGGAATTAGCGAGTAAGAGAATTAATTAAAATAGTTATTATTTTAATAACTTTTTTTAAATTAAAGGAAATTTGTTGTTACAAGAAGAAACAAAACACCAGAAACAGATGAAAATTTAAAGTAATGGTGGTAGAAAGGTCCATTGGCGGAAAATACTTTATTATTTCGCTACAAAAGCAATTGCAAACCATAACAATAACAAAGGGAATTGAAACGTTACGCCTCGTACAAAAGGTGGGACATCTTTGATGTCAATCTGCCGCAGTTATCGTCTTAGCTATAACATAAAAAGAATTGAAATTTAAAATTGACTGTCAAACGGTCGTTGAATTCTGGACATTTTCACCAGAACGTCTTTAAACAAAAAGAAAAAAATTCTTTAATGTTTTTTTCCTTCTTTCTTATAACCCCAACCGTCGGTAATGTGTGGAATAATAATCCAGGTCCATCTATCTTTTTCTTTCCTCTTTTTTTTTCGCTTCACTTGCGAGGGAAGAACCCTCGAACCGATTTTTAATTGGTGATCGATACGAGAGGAGTCCGGCAGGTGGCCGATGATAATCCAATAAATTTCCCTTCGCAATCTCCCGCTTGCACAGCTGGTGGCGGGAGCCAAGGACCTGCACATGTGGCTTACTCACTTTTACCTTCTTCTTTGCCTGTTTAACTCAGCAGTTGATGCGTCTGGGGGCTGCAGTATTTGCCATTAAAATTCGAGGGGTTTTAAGTTTGTTTTCGATATTTTTTTTGTCTCTCGGCTCGATGAAGTAAACATTTTCAAATAACTTTGTTTTTAACTTGTTTTGGAGGTTGATGGTTTTCAATAACAGATGTTGTTTTGTTGATTTTTAGACCTTTTTTCCTCCTTTGTGTTTCGGAATTGCCAGTTTACACGCTTCCAATATTGAAAATGCCAATAAGAAGACCTTTTGCAAAAAATTATTAAAAGGCTAAAAAAAAAACAATGCACGCTTTAATTAGGGTTAAAGTTGGTTTTTATAAATTGTGAAGGCGAATAGAATTTTTAAATATTGATCGTTATTAAATTTAATCTTGAAAAGGTAATTGACTATTCATTTCAATGAATTTGTCTTTCAATTAAGCAATTCGATAACTTTTTCTGAAATTGCTGAGGGTCTGAGTGGAATTTCTAAACAAGATGATATTGGATCAAGATTTTTCAACCAGTTTCCTATTGACAGCTGGAAGATGAAGAATATTTTCTAAAGAACAAGCTGAACCAATGGGAGTTTTGCAATCTTTTTTTTTAAAGAAGAGACGCAATTGAGGAAGATCTTTATTAAGTCAAAATGAAAAGTGATTTAATAAAGACTGTCGTTTCACGAAATTATTAGTCGTTTTTTTAAAAACAAATATTTTCACTTGTCAATTTTATCTCTCCAGAATTAATTTTAATTAGAAATGAAAAGAATTAAGGAGATTTAATATACTATAAGAAAAATCAGATTTACAAAAATTTACAATAATTAAATCTGTTGTAAAGAACGATCGTACATTATTTACGGTTTTAAACGAATTCCCGTTTTCGCTAAATTTTGTATAGCTTATATATAATGCATTTTAGCTGAAGTTTGTTTTACTTCAACTTTAACTAAAAGAAACACTAACATACCTAGTTCGATTTTTCAACAAATCAGTACCAAGTCACATTTGGTCACGTGACATCAAGTTTACAGTAGTTTGAAAAGAATTTATGCTTGGTTAAACCAAACGTATTTGGCTTTATCCCAATACGCTCAATGTTTGTGGGAAAATAGGCCGAGAACGAAGATAGATTGGTGGAATCACCGGTAGGTATTTGTCTCCGTTTGCTGCGAGAAATTTATGTCGTTACACGATATCAGAAGTAGTTTATTACTTTGATGATATTTAGGCTAAGGATGGAGAAAATAAGTTTCTTGCTTGGCTTTAGTTTTGATTTGATTGCTCGTAATAACACGGAAGATGACTTTTTGACATAATTTTCATTCCTCTCGAGGAATTTTTATAAAAATATTTCAAATTTCGAAAACAACCTGCATAACGTGCCGCATCTCGTTATAATTCTATTTTTAGAATAACAGACCGCAGGTTACTTTGATTTGGGTTCATTTTTGGGCAAATAAGAGTAGTAAATAGTGTACAGGGAAGTGTTGTCCCTTTATGAGGGTGTTTTTCTTTAGAATTACGGTCAAACAAAACAATATGAATGTTTGTTTACCTTCGGCATCGTCTATTTGCATACAAATGAGTTGAACACGATTGAAATTGAAGGTAATAACTCATTTACGGCACGATGAAAGTGTTAAATGAGCTGGTGTTTGAATAGAGGCCAGGAATAAACAAAAAAACGGCAGATGAAAAATAATATTAAATTGTTTTTTATTTTTGTGTATCTTCGTTACACTAACTTCCTTCTCCGCCATTTGAATTATGAGAGGGGAGCAGTCGAGGCCAGTATTGCAAACACGGAAGTACAAGATTGTACAATTCCCGCGCACAAGGATCATCATTTGATAAATGGTTACAAGAGCCGTTTCATTTTTATTCTATGAATCATCCTCCGCTTAGAAACGAGAAAAATTAAACACTTGTCATTCACAAAAGCCCAACATTGATCTTCCTGACACGTTTAAGGCGTGTGTATTTTAAGGTAATTTGTATTTTTCCCAACTTTGAAGCTATATTTTAAAACTCTTGATGAAGACGAATTCCATAAAGTTTAGATGTTTAATATAAAAAAAGTTTTTTTTTTCTAAAACTTATTACCGAAAGAGGGAAAAGTGCGAGCTATTTATCATTGATGGTAGTTATTTTTTTTTCGTTAGAAAATATTTAAAAAGTAAAAAAGAATAATTTTGGTTTCATGTTTATTTATGCAGGTTTGCGTTGTGAATTATGCAAATTTAAGAGTTCACTGAAGCGTGGGATTAAATGAATGGTTTGTTTGATGATGTAAATTTGGCCCAGAAAAGGGTTAAGTGAGAATATAAAATGGGCTTATCTGGTTTTGAAGGGTCTTCCAGTGGTGTCCCTCTGTTGGCTGCAGCGGATCGATTAGAGGGAAGCGAGGGGATAGAAGAAGGGGAGGGAAGGATTGGGTTGAAGTCTATTTTTGTGGGTTAGTTGGTAAATGGCATGGTGGGGGGAAAACATTTCCTTTGCGCACACTCCTCTCGCTACTCTCTCAAAGATATTTTCTCAAGCATGCAGCCATTTTTCCATTAGTTTCACAATGCAGTGGTGCAGGGGAAGAGGGAGGGGGTTGTGGTTGAGCAATGACGTTTGATGGAGGACATTAGGTGTGATCATTTTGACACCCACTTCCATATACACACACTGCCGGAGATATGGGACGTTGGTTGAGTAAAAGTTGAAAATGCGATGTAACACACTCTGCTGTATATCTTTTACACGTAATCAGAATATGGTATTTTTTTTCTTTTCTATTTTTCTTTTTATGTTCGTTTTTCCTTTTTTTATTATTATTTTTCCCTTTCTTTTATTTTCTTTATATGCGCTTGGTTTTATTTTAAAGAGAAATGATGTGTAAAGGAATTGTACCAGGGGTATGGTAATGAGTAAGTATGGAATATAAATAGCACATTTTTCTTAGAGGGAATAAAATGGTGGAATTTCAACATATTCTTATTCTTTCTTTTCGAGAAAAAGATAATAAACAAGGTAAATAAGAATTTTTTTAAATTGAAATAGGCGAGTTGCATATTTATAAGAGTTCCATCTGTGGGAAAAATGTAAACTGAAAAATTGTCTTCCGTCAATTCTAGCGGTCTGCTATTCAGCACTGCGCATTGCGGGCATTTATGCTACAATGGGCAGCCATAATCCAAATGATATCTGACTCTAAATTTTAAATCAATTGTTTAATGCCACTTGGTGCAGCATCGCATGCGATTTGCTTATTTTAATTGAAATTTAATCAATAAAATATTAATTTTATAATAATATGAAGAGTAGAGTTAATTAAATTGTAATTGTTTTCCCAAATTTCTGTTTTGATTAAATTCGGAATAAGTTTTGAAGAAAAAAGATTTAGAAGAAGAATTTTCATATCTGTATTGGATGTTAAACCCGGTAAAATTCAAATTTTTTTTCTCTTTCGCCTCTTCAATGCCTTTGCATCCGCGCTTCGACAGATTTTTGAAGGATTGGAAAGAGCTTTATGTGATAACTGGCCAAGAGCCAAGTAAAACCAATATATTCAGCACCGAACTGCATACACATACACACACAGCAATGAGAATCCAAATCGAAAATGACTCCCCATTGCTTGATCTCTTTCCACTCTATCAGTCGGCACACCTACATGTATCTCTGAATGACGAATACGATTTTTAATATGAGAATTTTCCATTTTCATTTCATAAATCGAAATTTAATATTTTTTCTTTTATTTTTGATTAATGGGAAGTAATCGTGAAAAGATTCGGAGATTCTTAAAGATGAAGATATTTTTAGATGGCTTCTTTATGACTTGCAATGAAAAATTAAAATTTTTTGGATTTAAAAACCTTTGTAACGTTTTTCGAAATTCTTTTCAATTTGGATGTGGCTAGCTCTAGCTGATGAAGGGAGTTTATTTTTTTCTTCTATTCTTTCCTTTCTTTTTTTTTTCGTTCTTATCCTTCTCCAATCAATTTGTGCGGGTATTCAGTTCAGGTTCTACAGTTAAATTGGCAATTCCACGTTTAGAAAAGAAAAAAATAATGTTGTTTTCCATGCCTCAAACCATGTTTAAAGAGTAAAGAAAGCAAAATTGGAATGACAATTGGCGAGATTTGTGTACAACTTTGTAAGCAAGTCAGTTGTTGGTTTTAACCTGTTGAATTCAAGTCAATATCAATCATTAGTGACTCTTTAAAATGGTAATTTTTTTTTTTTACAAATTAAGACTATTTGCGTTTCGGTAATTTAGAAAATTTTATTTCTCAAAAAATATCAAGATGAGAAACATCCATCCATCCATTGGTGGTTGTTTTTGAAGTTTTTTTGTCACTGCATCATTTAATTTAATACAATGTAAATATTAAGCTTTTAATGTTTACGTTTGAATTTTAAAAAATAATATTTGGCTGATTAAATTGTTGTCGAGCTACTTAATTAGTAAACTTCTAATTGAAGGAAAATGAAAAATAAGGAAAATGAGATTTTAAATAAATTTTTCATATTTTAATCCATTTTATAGAATCTGATGATGCAATCACTAATATATCAGCGACTATCTGCCTGGCAGTGTCATTTTATTCATAACTGATTAAATTGGAACGTTTCCAAAGACCTAAGTATCGAACACAGGTTATCTCGTTCTTCTCGTCGAGTTTCTTGCCTACTGGTGTAACTCCACACTTTGTATGTTATCCATTTCACCTTCCACTTTCACTTTTTGTAACTTTAATTAGCCACTTAATGAAATTCAGGTGACGAACAGTAACTGAATAATGCTTAAAGCTACTTTTTCATTAGCTCATAAATTGTCTAAATTAGATTTGATATTAAAGTAAAAAAGGAGAAAATTGATTTTTATTCACTGTCAAATTTTTTCTTATTAATTTTCCAATTCCTGATAATTTATTAAAGGTTATGCAAATCATTTTCGAATGCATTTTGACAAGTTTGATTTAGTTAGTAAAGTGCAATTGTAATGTAAGGTTGAAGAGAGTAAAAAATGAGTAAATCTGGTTTATATGGGAGTTAGAACGTTCCTTTTTATTTCTTTCAACCGTAAACTGAGAAATAGGCTGTACGAAACAATCGAAAAAGGAAAAAAAATACCTTTTTGTTTTCTATCAAACTCTAGCCATTGCCATCTGTATAGATTTTTTAAAATCGATGGGAATTGCAGTCTTCTGCAACCTGCAACCGAGCCGAGCGTTGACTTAAAACTCGAGACATGAGGATTATTATAACGCAGCAGGATGGGTAGATGAAACGAGAAAGAAAAATAAACCCTGATTGCAGTATTTTGACAAACGAAAAGAAAGAAAACAAAATCAAAGACTTTTTTTTGTGAAAATTTTTAACAAAAACAATGTATTGATTTCACTTCTTTCTTTGGTAGTAGATTTTTGTATTTTCTACCATTTGTAAATGTTAAATTGAGGAAGAAAAGTTTAATTGACAATTTAAAAATTTGTGTTATTAATTAAAGTGGTGAGAAAATAAAAATTTAATTTTGTTCGTTAATGAAGTTTTTAGCTGAAATGTCAAATCTGCAATTCATACTTATTTAAATTTTTTGCTAGAAAGAAAGTTTTGCTTTCATTCCGTCGCTTGTACCAAACGTTACCTTTGTCTCTGGCTTCAGAAGGAAAGGTGAAGGCACTTTTCAGTCTGTCCATGGATGTAATTTGTGAGCAGTTTGCTTATATTTGTAGAAAGAAAAGTCTAATTAAAGTTAATTAGTCATTTTGCGTAATAATGTTTCGGTCAGATCATAAATCTGGAATGAGGATGTAGTTTATAAAAATGTGTAGCTTGAGTGGCAATTTAGATTTTGATCAATAACTAGTTCATCATCGCTGTTAAAAAAGTACTATGAGGAATTTTAAGTTGATACGATTGTCTGCTGTATGTGTTGCTTGCACTCAAAAATAATCCAGTCTCCTTACTCTTGTAAGGAGTAATAATAGCCTTAGTAATCTTGATAATCTTAAGATAACCTTAGGATGATAATCTTAAGGGGTAACCTTACTAATCTTGGCAATCTTTGTAGATTTTGCGTGATAATTTTATTGGTGCTTTAATTGAGGGTGAAAAATCGCGTTCTCGAGAAGTTATTAGTTAGTGGCTTTGGGAACATTATTACCTCAATAATAGCTAACATTATTAGTTTGACATTTTTGGCTGTAAACATAAAAAAATATGTGTAAATTAAAAGTTGCTTTCTGGAAAATGGCATGAGCCTTTATCGAATGATGGCATTTTCGGTTCCAGTTATTTTTGTGGGCAGCTCTTTCCCTCCCCTTTTACTTTTCCTTTTTCTTTCTATTACTTCTAGACTCAATGTTTAGATTTTATTCTTCTAATAAAGTTAATTAGAATTTACAATTAAAAGCAACGATTTGAATTTCTGGAGTTGATTCGGGAATTGTTGGTTTCTCACATGTCGCAAATTCTAGCTTTATTTAGAATTCAAATATAATCATTGCGATTTTTCTGGAAGCTCTTTATCCCTTTCAACAAAATTCCAACGAAATTGAGGATGTTTGTTGAGTTTGTCCAGCAGCGAACTCCATACATTTTTGTGTGGAGCCGTTTGATTCGCTTTCATCCGTCTAGATCTCTTCTTCGAAAGCCACCGAGGTCGGTAGTTGTTAGCTGACCCCTATTTGTAATCAGAGACAGTTTTGTCGTCTGCAGCAGGTTGCTGGTAATAAATTTTGTAGGCGACAAAGATGGATGCATTTGACAGATGGTGGAGTGTAACACAGAAAACGCCATTGAATAATAGTGTTATGTACAAGGATAGAAATCCTAAAATGTTATTACGAATAAAGAATTGTGGTTGACATGTGCCAATATAATTTTGAGTTTTTTGCTTTAACCCTTTGTGGAGATAACCTGGCAAATAAAGATATTCCGTAGTGTGATTGACGTTTACAGTAATTTAAAAGGAAATTTTTTTTCCCTGGATAATAGAAGGTATTGTAACATGGTAATATTATTTTTGACAGATGCGAACGTCTACTGTAAGGCTTGTGTATAGTTGAGGCTGTTCGATTTTTTTCCCCTGTTTGAAATGCTTTTGGTTAGGGAGATCCAAAATATGGAACTTTATGGAATAGAATTTTTTTCGTTTATTGGTAACAAAAAGTTTCAGTCAGTTTGTTGTGGTAAAACAAAATTGAGTTTGCTGTGCGCATTATTGTTTTTTTTCTTTTTTTTTTTTTTTGGTAAGAAAAGTGAGTGATAGAGAAGATTACAATTGTTTGGAAGGTGAGGTTATCAGAGTTTGTTTTTGTTTTGTATTATATAATTTGATAAAGTTTTAGGGGATATTTTACGTTTTTGAGGGTACGATTCTACATGGAGGGAAGCAATATGTTGTTAGCCCTCAAATGAAAGCTTTTGACGAGCTGAATTCGAATCACTTATGGTTTAGGGTTCAGATCAGTTCAGAACCGTGGTTGACGTCATCTCTTTTCCTTTTCCGATTAACGGAAATCTCGTAAAATGGCCAAAGAAAACTTCTAAAGCTTATAAATATGTTGGAGTAGCGAAAGGAAGGGGGTGAGGGTTTGTGTGGGGTTAAGAGGAAGCAGCAGGTAATTGTTTACGGTGTTGTTATGACGGCTTTTATTTCATCTATCGTGATTTGATTTGATTTTGTAGCTGATTGAAATTGGATAGTTCAATTATTATTTTAAGGTGCTAGAATTGAAGAAAATTTGCTTTTACTGGGTGTTTCTTGTTTTATTAAGAAAGATTAATTAATTGGCTGTAAAAGCGTTTCCATTTCCGAGTGATGGCCGCCATATTTGGTCACGATTTTAGCAATCTACTTGATTCATCTACTTGATTTTAAAATCGGTTAATTTTACGCTAAAAATGTATTTATACGCTGAAATAATTAACAAAACACATTAATTATTAATTAACATAATAGCATAAAAACAAGCATGCTAAATAGCATTTTATGCTATTTAGCATAAAAAATTAACTTATAAATTTATGCTAAATATTTATAAATAGTTATGAAATTTTGGTGAAGCATATTTATGCTTCACCAAAATTTCATAATTTTGGTGAAGCTAAATGCTTCACCATTTATAAACATATTTATAAACATTTAGCATATGGCGCAGCTTGGCCAAAATCGTACGGCCCAGAGCACACTTGCGGTAAGTGCTTGTGTGAGAGTCCAGCTACCTAACAGCAAATGCGGTAGTGTTAGAGATTTGTAATCCTGCCTTCACCGGACGTCACTGCATGGGTTCGCCAACGTTCACAATCATTTCATTCATCACATCATTCATTCATCACATCATTCATTTATCACAACAATAAATAACATACCAATAACATAATTCCCCTCGCTGAGCCCCAAGTCTGCAGACCCGCGATCGCGTCCCAGTCCCGCCCGTCCGCCAAAATCCCATCCTTACAATCCAAACGTTAAAACCCACCCCGTTTTGCTCTTTTCTTAAATTTTTTACAAGTTTTCCTTTCGTGTTTTCATAAAATTATTCTGAATTGTGATTTTGGAATTACGCGGTTATTTTTTTAATACAGTGTCTTTAAAAAAATCCAAGATGGCGCACGAATCAGAAAATTGACATCTTCTATTTTAATGATTGTATGATTGTGAATTGAGGTTTATATTCGAGGAATTCCGACGTTTTCTTTAGAATGAAAAAGATGAAAAAAAATCTTGTCAAGATTTTGCTAAACTTATTTGCGAATTGCCATTGGATATGAAGGCAATCTCATTTAGCTTGCTTGTATCGTAGCAAAAAAATTTCTTAACAGCTTCGTAAGAAACAAGTTTACTTACTTTCATTATTGAAAACATGACCAACATTAAAAAGTCATACGATTGCTGTGAACCGTAGCGTTGTAATGCAGTTTGCAGTTAGCTAATTTAAATTCACGAAAGAAATTCTTTAAGTGCCAATTTAGACACTAAACTCGAGATCGAAGTGAGAAACAGCACGCTGTTTTTAACGATTCCGACTTGTTACAGTAAGTGACCACTTGTAGTCATGTCGTAAAATATTCATATTTGAGGAACGATAGCACCCTTAATGCTTGATAGTGTATTAGATTGGATGGGTGCGAGTGAGAAATTTAATTATGCAAAGGAATTAGCCAAACATTTGAAAGTGGAGAGAAATTGGATCTGTCAGTCAGGTTTGATGCTAGGGAGTTAGTAATTCCAGGTGGTCGAGGCTGAAAGCTCATTTGTTAACGTGACTCACTACGATTAGCAGATACAGTTAACTTTGTTTTCTGATTTCTGATCGGATGATAGTGGTTTTGTTTAATTCGATTTACTAAATCTTTTTAAACTGATTATACTGATCATCAAAACGTTGAATTCAATTAACTCTCAACAGTTTCCTTTCGTGAGATAAAGAAATACTATAAACACTTAGTGAAATTCCGCTAAATTTAGCCGAATTTTTAATCTTGGAGTGAAATGAGGGGCGTTGCACTACTTTTTAAACTACTTACGTTTTTAAGTCGATTTTTGGACTTAAAGTGAATTTTGCATAATATCATTTTATTTTTTTATTTTGCATTTACATAATCTTTAAGGAAAAGCTTATAAACCAGACTCCACTTTATAAATGCCTGTATTGAAAAGCTAAGTGGCAAGGAAAACCTTGTTTCCTCATTTATACCGCGAGTCTTAAAAGAGGAAAAAAGCGGCCAAAAAATGAATCGGGGCTCGAAATCCATTTTAAAATACGTCACAAACATTTTAATAGTTTTATGCCATAAATTTTTCCATTGTAGGAGCCTTTCTTTGAAAATTCCATAAAAAAAGTTTTAAGAAGAAATTGCCGCCATTACTTTATTATAATATAAATCAGGGCGAAGAGAAAAGCTGTTCACAGCAATTACTTACACCCAAATGTGAGATTTGATTTGATACATCAGAATTCTCTAACAACGTCAATCATCAAAATTTTCTTCGCCAAAGTAGAATTGGGTTAACACTTACCCACAATTGGGAAAAGTTACGTTCTGTGATCTTAAAGGATAGAGTCGGTAAATGAGACAGGTTCCAAATCCATTTTGCTAAGTGCTGCCCGCTCTTCACCATCAAGGAGATTGACAAAATCATGAAAATTCATGTCGGTACAGGTGAGGTGAAATAGTAATGTATTTTTTTTTAAAACCAAATTAAACCACTCGGATAATTGTATCCGATTAAAATTCTGGTTTACAGTTTGGTAAATTGCATTAATAACTTAAATTAAATGAAATATTTAATATTTTGGTTTGACATTCGGCTGCCTGCAGAACCGGGGTTGAACATATAATCGCAATCGATTGAGAGATAAAAGCTCGTTTCTATGCAATATCTAAATACCCAAGTGGACTGCTTGGGTTTTCTCTTCTGCCATCAGTCTAACCCGGAAAATACTTCCTACGAGTGCTGCTTTAGATTGAGTTTGGTTGGCAAACATAAGTTTAGAAGACTGTTTACGACTTACAATTTACTTAGGACAACCGGGAAATGAATTTATTTCGGAGTAAATGCAAAAAAATAGCCATTTGTTCAAAAAATTTAAAGCTTGTATGGATTAATAGGCTTATAAGGGGTTATAGAAGCAAACATAAATCAGTGTATGAGAAGTACTAGTTCTTTTCTTATATTATTTATTACATTAATTAAGATGCACATTTAAGGTTTATTGTTTTTGTTATAAAATTGCACACATAAAGTTAAAATTGGGAATAGGAAATTGAAGCTCATGCCTGGAATACAGACATCAAATATCATCAATGTCTTATTTTCGTATATTTTATTCTGCGAGGATAGTTATAGCATTACGTGGCTCAAAGATTTCTTTAAGCAGAGCATAAAGGAAATATTTATTGTGACGAGTGGAGAATAGAATAGAAAATGCAATAGTTCGCATTTTGAAGGGGGAGTATCATCATAGATTTTAAGGATTTGTTTTTGAAACCGAAATAACCGAAATGATGATTGGCCAATCGTGAGGTTAGCCTCATTTCATATATGGTTATTTGTTATTTGTTTGTGGTCAAATGCAAAATTGAAACCAAAATGCTGTTTGAATAAACAAGACGAAAGAGAGATAAAACATAAAGAGAAGTACAGTTTTTGCAAGAAATTCTATCATCAGTTACTGGCGTTATTCATTTTTTGAGTTTGGTCTAAGCAACAAAATGAGTTGCTTTTGAAATCTACTACTGTTGTATGTTTCAACTGGAATTAACAATCAATAGTTTGAGACATTGATTGAAATAATAGGACCCTAGTTAGTGTTTTCAAATGCACTAGATGCTACTAAATATCCAGTGAACACTATTAAGAGTTTTCAATTACTCTAATAAACAGAACATAAATGGAATTTTTTTGCGGAATGACATCATCTTTAGTCAACTGCTGCCAAATCACTACATCACTTGCACATAAAAGGATTAAAGCAAAAGTCCAAGTCTAAAATTCGTGAAAAATGTTAAATTGGAGAAATATTTTCATTGTAGTAAAAATTTTGCACAATAGGATAAAACAAAATTCTAACACGACATAATTATTAATAGCGAAGCAGGCATTGAGCATCAGATTGAAACTCAGATTTCGTTCTCGCTCTAAAACATTTTATGTCGGTTATAAAATAAGTACTTATCCTTTGCATTGTTATATATAGGTGTAGTGATAGGAGCTAAGAACACAAAAGTCAGACACGTATACGGGAGAAATTTCATTGCTCCGAGACATATTTCACCCAGAACGAGGGACAGAAAAAATCTCTTCCCTCGAGGGTGACCATGGGAGGGAATAAGAGCTCGCGCGAAATGACCAAGTCCATAAGTCGGCCTTCATTTTTCTTTGAGTGTAAACTTATTGTCCATTGTTATATATGAAGACTGTATGGTATGGTTGCCGTATCCTCGTTCTGCTTTCATATTGAGCAAAAGGACTCTTATCATTGTAACACAAGACGCAGTACTCGAGTCATCTATTATGGAGGAAGATGACAGTTTTATTTCGCTCGCAGATATTTGGATGGCAAACAATTAATCTTAAAGGCTCAGGTATATAAGTTGTTCTAAGCTAAGTCTATAAAAGTTATTGTAAAGGGAGGGGTATTGGGGAAAGAGAAGGAAAAATGGGAGAGAAAGCATGCAATGTGTTGTGACACTTTTTCAATAAACTTTTTCTTATCACGGAACGCAAGTTTTTGCAGCAGCTTGAGTAGAAATTTTCCAATAATAAGTTTAATATACGTTTATATTTTTCTCTTATTTCATACATATACTTTTTTTCTATATTTTTTAACCCTTTTTAAGGGTATAGAAGGAAAGGTAGAAAGAAAATTCTGAGAATTGATTCTTATGATTTAGGCGTGAATTATCTGCTTTAACCGGAATTTTTAGCTAAATAATTCAGTAAACATTTAAGATGACAGGAGACTGCCATGTTTTCACCCCCATAGGAGCGAATGTTAACGTAATTCTTAAATATTCAGCTGCAGTTTGAATTTTTTACTGCTTTTTTAAAGAAATAAAGTATAAAATTTGAAATGCTCCTGTTTTTGCAATTTTTTTGTGGGTTTGTAAGCTGTTTTACAAAACTAGAAAAAGTTAAATTTATTTAAAAATTTATATCTTTCCACTTACATACTGAAGAATAGAAGGCGCACAATAAACCTATAAACAAATTGTCTGCAAAGAAACTTCATGACTTGCTGTGTAATTTAGGAATTAAGTTAACATTGATTCCTATTGGAAAACAAATCCAACCTAGCGGGTACTCGGTTATCGCCTTAATGAATTGAATAAAGATTTAGAAAATGTGAAAATTCCCGTATAAAATTTGATTTCTGTTTTAGTATAGTACATTATTATTGTTAAGAGAGATATTTCCTGGAAAGCTTGTTTGCAGTAATTTATTTAAAAAAAAATTCAATTCGATTACGGATTTTAGATATTTAACAGATAAAATATGGCACTGCAGAAGCTTTAAACTGAATTTTGGATTGTAGAATTCGTAAAGCGAAGAAAATTGTCAGGATTCACATTGCAAAGACCAGTTACTTATTGATTTCGTGAATTATAAATAATTCTCCTAGCACAAAAAGTTACCATTAAATTATTATCAGATAGTTCTGTACCAAATTTGGTCAATGAAAGTTGGAAATAAGTAGGTTCCTTACCTGTTTCGGGAATAGTGGCATGTATAAATCAACAAAGTTGGAAGCGTGCATTGCAGTATTGCATTTAATAATGAGCCCATTAGTTTGTTGAGGGATGTTTCGGGTCTGTGAAGGCAATTCTTTATGGTTTTTCACTTTTCTTTGAACAACTGACAGCAATTATTAAGTAGGGAATGATGTAAATTATGCAACGTTTCTAGTAAGGTTATTATAGTGTTGCTCGACGAATTTTCATCACATTAGGCCTCGGTTTGGAAAGTACGAACAACTCGTTTATATTATTGATACTCATTTCTGGAAGGAGAAAAAATGAAGTTGAATATTTTCGGGATGAGATTATTATGCAAGGAAACATTAATTAAAAGAGAATGAGTTTTAATTATTTTTAAGATGGAATTTTGTAAAAATAATGTAACAAGAAGAGATGAGAATACGAAATTGAAGTCATCATTTATTCGGCTTCCTTCTTTTGATATGAAAATGTAAATAAGTTTGTTAATGCCGTGATTCAATTGTATAAAATTTGTCCAATCCGGTTAGTTAAGTTAAGTCAGAGTTAATCGGATAGAAGATGTCTTTTAGTGTGACTTGATACACCGATGTTTCACCTTATCAGTTGCAACCAGATTGTGAGTTTGAATTTGGTCTGTTTGCATTTGTGGCTGGGCAGAGAAGAAAATGTGCGGTTTAAAATTCATTTGCCCCTTGATTGGATTGCTTGTTCAGTTCGTCGATCCATGAGTAAATTGTGGTTGCTTCCAACTACGCGTTCCATAAGAATAAAGAAGAGAAAAAAATGCGAATGTTTTCTCATTTTTACAGTTAAATTGAGAATGAAACAAAGTATTAAAAAAATTAGATACACAGTGAGTGGGAAAATTCTTCTTTTGCCACCGTTTTTGCTCCCCTTTTTAACGGTTAATCGATAAAACCGGGTGATGTGGACCGGCATTGAATCTTGGATAATTGCAAGAGAGAAACGAGACCTTGGTATAAAGACATTTTACAGTTGTTGTTATTGCAACCTACTGACACCTCATTAACACGACTGAATTGGCAACGAGGATCGGAAAAGACAACAACAGAATCGTTCTAACGAACGTTGCGGTCGCTCATCAGTGTGAAGCGTGTTAAAACCGTGTTTCGAGTGTCGGAGTGATGCCGAAGAAACGGCGCAATTTGAAAACGTACAATAGACAATGGAAAAAGCGGATATGGGGTTCATTAAAGTGTGTTTCCACATGTTTTGTGGGGGTTGTGGTAGACAGTTAATCAATATTTAATTATTGTATTTTTTGGGGTGTTGGGGGAATGGGATTGGAGGGGATATCAGATGACTGTTTTGCCGTTGCAATTTGGCACCTGGAAGTGAAGTGAAGGAAAGTGTTAAGTTAGTTGCAGTGTCAAAATGTGAGTTGTGTGGGTGTGTCTGTAGTGTGAATAAATCAGAATGCTGTAATTAGTTTGGGTTATGGGACACACCCCAATTTTTTGAAATTGATCAACAAATGTGTGCCGGTAATTGAAGTTTTTGAACGAATTAATGAGGCAGTTGCTGTTTATTATTATTGCGAGAGATTTGAATCATAATTTAGAATTTTTCGTAATTTCTGTAATGATAAAAGAAATAGGTAAACAATATTTATCATGCCAAACTAAATATTTATCTGCCGGGTTAAAAATGGCCCACTATGCTTGAGCCACGACCAAATATTTGCTTTGAGTTTATAAAGGAACGTGGACAATGTTTTCATGAAGACAGCAGTAGTAAATTCAATTAGGAGAACCGACTACTTTTTTCTCGTGATGGAACCAGAGAAGACATTCTTGTCAGACTGGTCAGGTGTACAGAACTCGACCCTCAGGGTTTAAAACGTTATTGGTTTTTCTAATTCGGCCAGAAGCAATAAATGATCAAAATGGTAACTAGGGAAATAAAGTAGTCGTAAAAAGCCAATTTCTTTCTCTGTTCTTTTTACTAGCTGCATTCAAAGGAGGTGTTTATCTTAAAATTGTTTGTTTTCTCTCAGTTTTATGGGTTGGTTGTGCGGCTGCCAACACACAATAATTAGGAAATTCTAATAAATGTATTTATGGTCGCACGAGGGTCGACGAATATTAAAAATGCATAAAATGGTTGCCAACTTTGAGTCTTATGTTGTGGATGCATATAAACACTCGAAACGTGAATGCACTCATTTTTTCAACTCATTTTTCCTCAATTTTGGCAAGAAAAAAATTACGAAAGTTTGCAAAAAGCAGCTTGTATCTCAGCATGTTTTAAATTACGCCTTAAGTTTTCATTTCCTGGTATAAGGATTTTAAAAGGTTTTTGGTGTCAGTTTTCTTTAAGACAGCAGTTTTCTTTGGAATTTTTTTTTTTGCCCGTCTCGTCGACAAGTGTCGAGTTTGTAAAATTGAGTGGGGAAAAAAATCAAAATTTTCTGAACATTTGGTTTATGAAAAAGTTTATTTAATGTAGTAGTAATAATAATAACAGTAAATTTGTAGGTTAGGCTAATATTTTTAAGATGTAGAGATGGCATAATCCTACGCCACGGTTAGTCGCATGTAAGTGAGTGCGTGATGTGAAGGCAGAGACCGGAATTACCAAGAGTTGCTGTGATGTGGAAGAGGCAACCATGCATTGCAGAAAAGCAGCATTTTCTGATGAATTCCACATTGCCGTCATAAAGTTGTGAGGATTTCATAGCAACGAAATGCGATGTAACGTTCTGAGGGTAGAGGAAAATTGGACTTGTTTACAATGACGGACGACGATAACGAGGAAGGCGACAAAAAGAGAAATAGAAAGAAAATAATGTGTTTTTGAAAAAAAATTTTATTAATTGTTATTGCATTACACGAAATTACGTTTGATATAAATTAGATAATTTAAAAGAAAAATAAACGTCGATAGTTTAATGATCATTTTTCTTGTTAAATAAAGTCATTAGGCACTGTGAGCGATGGCTAATATGATAATCTTGTTAATCCTAATCCCTCTGCGGGTTGTGCAATTGACGTGCTCGTTTTCTGCACTGTTGCCTCTTGTAATTTTAATGCCTTTCTCTCTCAGCTCAAAGTAGGCACCGCTGACGAGAAATTTGCCTCTTGGGAAAATCGGTGTAAACCGCAATATACGCCCATCAAGTTTGGAGTATGGACAACAAGAGATTATCCCTGTTGGGGTTTCTTCATGTTTTCTGACCTCATTAGTGAGGGTTATTGAACAAAGTTTATTTATAGTATTTTGTAATTTATTTTGTTTATCCTGTCATTTGTATTGTTTTGGGGAGGTTTGACGAGTGATTTGCATTAATTATTAATTGATGGGAGAGTAATGGTTTAGGGTAAATTAAAAAAATCAATTAGCCTTATGAAAACGGAACAAGAAGGTAAACTCTTTAAGTAAACCTTTGTACATTATGTTAAGTATATTATATTATAGGTGAATACATTAACCCTGTCATAGATTTTGTATTCGCACTTTTTCTTAAGACTGTGGATTAAAGAGAAGGGGCTATCAAGGCAACTTTCCTACTCAAAATGAAATTAAATTTGATGTCGAATTCGACGTTTTGAATCAAGGTCTTAATAGTAAGGTACAGTATAAATTCGGTTATCGGAACTGCTAGGGGATGGGGGTGGTTCGGATAATCGATCTTAATCGATTTTCGCCTGATCCGTGCTTATTTTTCATCTACTGTATCTGAAATTCCAAATTCCAGATATAGTAGAGTTACTAAATGTAACAATTTGACAGTTTTTAGGTAAAAGTTCTAGAAAATTCAACTCTTTTCACTTTTTAAATTCGTAGTAAAAAGGTATATTTTACTATCAAAAACTAAAAGAGAAAAACTCAGTAGCGAAACTCAGTAGAAAAACCTCAGTGGAAGCCACAAACCTAGCTATGACCAGGGGCTACAATAGACCTTAAAACGGCCCTGTTCACTGACGCCTGCATTGCAAAGTATTATTATGAGGTACTGCACTATATTGTGAGATAAAAATATATTTTATTTTCTCACCAAACAGATGCTATCCTCTTGAATCGTAAAAACTCGTGCTGTTCTGTCGCATTTTGTATTATTATTGCATCTTCAATTATACAACACTTAACACATTTTTACTCGAAGAGGCAATCAATGATTAAAAGTAGCAATCAAATATTGAGATTCAATTACAGAAGGAAGGTGGTATTTTTCTTATTTTATTGTCTACATATTAATTGCTAACTTGAAATTATGAAATTGAAACGGGTTAATCATTCGCGAATCTTTCCCTTTTCTTTATTTCACAATATAGGGGTCTGAGTTTGAAGTTCCTCAGAACCAGATGGCGGCGGTTTGGAAATTGGATCTTGTAAAAAGAGCGCGAGCACAATTTGCAAAATCAATTGCACATCCTTTTCCGACGTCTCCTTTCTCTTGTCCTCAACCTTTGCACATTTCACGTGCAGGGGTTGTGACGATTGTGTCGCTTTTGCATCGTCATCTCATCAAAGAGCTACAGCCCGAATGCTTACATTTTCTATCGAACGAAAATGGAATTTTTCGTTTTGTCAAACTTCTCGCACAATCATCCGACATTTTATTGAACAATTGTAGGTCAAGTATTGACGTTTTGACTGACGAGACGTAGAAATTCAATTACTGCGTTATTTTTAGCGTCAATTTTGCGAAAGAATAAATTTAAAAGTTGTAAATTTTTAAGAATTCCGTCTGGAGAACCCAATTTGAAATTCAGGCAAGTGAGTTAGTATTCAAAAATGCCTTTAGGATGGGCCCATACGGAATAGATAATTTAATTTTAGCTCAATTTAATTTTTCATGCCTACAATGTTAGTCAACTGATGCTGAAATTAGATTTTTATTGCTTATGCTTCTTGATTGACACACAAAATCAATAACCGATATGACAGGCGAATAATTTTTTATTTAGGATAGAACTTTGTCTTATTCCATAATGTAAACTCATTAATTTCGTGATTACAACCGAAATTACTACACTTAAATTGTTCAAATCAATTTAGCAATTTTAATGACCACTAGTATATAAAATATAAGTAGTAATTACTATCTTTTAAACTGCAATGTGTGGTTTAGTAGAGTGGTTTTTAATCGGATTTGTGGCCTAAAAGACTTCAGAAAACGCAATGCAAGTTTAAAGATTTTTTAATTTTTTTTTAAAGGGGACAAATGAAAAAGGCCACGAAAAAACTTCAATTAAAGAGTTAAGGGGCATAAAATTGCGTTCAATTTTCTTTTGTACGATATATTTTCGGCATTGTAGTAAATTAAAGGTAACGATTGAATCGGTGTCTAGCTTCACTGCATTCTATTATTATAAATTGAAACGCGGGACAAATTTGATAAGGATTAGGAATATAAGGTAGGAGATTTTTAGAAATAAATAAATGATGAGATAACGGATTCATTTGTCTTGTTTGGTAAAGTAGAGTGTAGCGGAAATAATTTATTATGCACGTTGCAATAAGAGAATGAAAAATCTCCGCTTAATCTTTTCAGTTTGTTTATAGCAACAAGTTAAGAAAACATAATACCAAAGATAAGACTTCGCATTACCAGTTTAAACCTTTTATCTTTTTCCGGTTGTGGAAAAGAAAAAATAGGAATTTTTTTTTTTTTTTTTTACTTTTTTAAAATTTTTGTAACGTCGAACCACGTCGCCATTAATTTTTTCTTTTTTAATTTTTTTTTGGAAATGGATCACTGGTAATATCATCTCGTTCCATCGTCAACTAGCATTAAAGATGCGAACTTATTCCGAACACTGCAAACAATGTGCGGCCATGATTTGATCGTGCCGCGCTTCTTGTGAATTCTGGAAGCTGCGAAGAGTCATTAAGATGCGTGAAAATCGCAAGTTGCTCCGAGTTTAATGCTCGTTTATTTTTAATCGACGGCGTTAATAAAACGGGATCCCATTGAACGCTTTTTGGTAATTAATTACTCGCGAGTTGATAGAATGAAGATTGGAATTTAAAATAAAATGACATGAAAATATTAACGGTAAATGCAGCTTAGTGTTTTATAGAATTATTCATCATCAACAACGGTTTTATGTTGATATTATCGTGATGCATTTCGTAATGAAGTCGGGCAGTGGTTGTTTTGCTTATTGTTTAGTATTGTTTTGAATTAATAGAAAAGGGAGAATAAAATGATAAGATGTCTGGTTTCTCTTTTGTTGGTATAAACTGAAGAGAATTGGTGAGCGAGTGTAGTTTTCACATCGCGATGCTCTGCAGGACTCTGTGCCGTGCATTGCTATTCAGTACGGATTTTCAAGAAAATCGACTATTTTTTTTTTCTCTTACTAAATTCGATCGACGGTAGGAAACTTATAAAATTGGTAAGAGAAATTGGTTTATTTTTTTGATATTGCTTATTCAATCTGGGGTCGATGAAAGATTTTAATAGATTAAGTCTGAGTTAAAAAAATATTCTTTATGCATGAATTTGTAGGGAAAACTTGAATTGATTTACACTACATTGTTGTCGTTTCTAACTTCCAACGAGAAACAATGACATGTTCATTGACCTATATAACTTTCGACATTTTTTAAAAATTTTTTTAAAATTTAGCAATACCATATAATACAATATAATACAATACATCTTTTGGCACATCCTTTTGTTACATTTGGATGTATCATCGTCTTTAAAAAGAAATTCTTAGTTTTCATGCAGTTCAAAATGTTTTTTTTTTGAGGTCACAACATTTTAGAAACCTTTAAAATCGTAGTCATTTATTCAGAAATTCACATTATAAATTCAAAAGTTTTACTTACTAACTTTTTAATCGGTTTAGTGAATCATCTTATCTGAAAAATGTAATTTCGGGAAAAATACAATTTAAAAAAAATTTTTCAAAAATTTATTGTACAGTCAAAAGAAAATTGTCTGCAGCTTAGAAGTATCAGTTCTCCTCTAAGCTTAATTGACATTTAATTATTCATCCTAATACGAACAAATGGAAAGATGCGAAGCGAGTCGCTTTAATATCGGTATAATTCCGCAGTACTTGCTTCCATCTGCTTGAAATTGCGGACAGTTAGAAATCCTGTTTGAAATCCTCGACTGCTTCTATGGTTTTGATCTGTGGTATTTAATGTGCTCATTAGCATGCTTCCGTGCACGCACCGTTTTCTCCCTCTTTTCTCTTTTCCTCGACTGATGCGGGCTTCTTTGTACTCCAGTCCGGTGGTCAAATCGACTCTGACATTTCCTTTCACCTAAAACATAAATTGTCATTGGCTCTAATTGCAGTCTGACCGCATTGGTGTCTCCTTTTCGATGCTAGTAATCCCTCCGTTCCTTGCCCCCGTTTTCCCTCGCATGCGCAAAAGCGATGTGGCAGTGCTAGATATTTGTATGCAGCTTAGGGATTTGCATGATGGGAGCAAAACAGCGAAATGCATGGCATGTTTATTGATTTGCACCCTGCATGGGACAGCATGGTCTCAGCAGGTTGCACTGACCTGTGAATAAACGGACCAAGTTCATACAGCGTGTCATATACGAGTGCAACGAGAGAAGTAAATGCAGTTTTCTGCATTGCCTTGAATTTAAGTGTGTATTAGAATAAAAGTGCAATTTCAACTCTGCCTGCTCGTTCTCATTATACGTTTTATGTACACAAATTTTGACTGAGTTTGATGATAAAGGTTTATTTCTAATGTTAAAGAGAAAAGAGAATTAGGAAATAAAAAAGTGCTTAACGAAGGCTGAGTTGATTAGGCTGAATTTAATTTGTACGTTATTGACGGGGGGTAATGTAATGTAACTAAAATTTCGGGAGAAATCGATTTAAACGTTGCCACTTGTTGATTTAAATTCTATAGTTCTAGTCAGTCGGGTCAATCAAATATTTAATTGAGTTTAATATTACCGGTACGTAAATTTTTAAAGTGTTGTGCATTTGTTCACATTATCGGATAAGAAAGAGTTAAATTGTTGAATTTAATAATGCTAATAATAAATTCCCTTGGGTTTAGGTGTGTTTGACAAGATAAGTTACAAAATTTATGAAATTGTATTACAAAGTTTGGAAAAGAAAACTTAAATCTTATTATTTATAAATTTCCTGTTAATTATAAATCAGTTTTATAATAACCACGAAATTTGTGTTATAAATTTTGTCCTCTGCACATTTTCTGATGATCTGATGATAGTTTTTATAGAATTTTTATAAAAATTCTCTTCAAGAGCTTTTTTCATAACGTATAAACCACGAACACGGAATAGTTAAGTAAATATTTTTTACACGGAAATTTCTCCCATAATTTTATAAAATATTCAACGTTTTGCGCGAAAGTATATATTTTGAGGTTGTTAATTGAGTGCAATTGAATTTAATATTTATACTTGGGCTGCATGAATAATTGTGTGGTTTTCTCAATTCACCGTATACGATGCACTGCAACTTTATTTTTACATTCGAGTATAAATTGAGCATCAATTACAAGTCTTTGTTACATTTACAAAATTACTATTTCATTAAACACGTTCAACAATTTCTTTTCTCAAAAAATGGCCCACACGGCGATTGATAAAATTTTAATGACGCTATCAGAGCAAGCATTCACTCGAGTTTACGCTCGGGTCATTATAACTGAGCCCGTGTTGATATTACGAAACGTGATTAATATTTAATAGGATTTTGTATTTGTTTGATTTTAATTTAAAGTTAGGGCATACATTGACGAGTAAAATGTTAATGAAAAATGTAATCACGGTTTGAAGTTATTAAAGGTTTGTTAGACAATTTCAAATCATATTCTCTATCTAATTAAGTTTTGATATACTCGATATTTTCTTTTCTCGGTTCCAATTACATTGTGTCATCATCATCATTCTTGCGGTCTGAACTCATAAAGTAAAGTGCAAAGAATTTTCCAGTTTTATTGCATCATCAACCCGTAACGATGATGAATTTACGGTAAAAAGTGGTCTGATGAAACTTTTACTGAGTGCAACTTTTCCCTTCATATCTGCATTATGGGTAAACAAAGAGACACGAGAACCGCTGACATCATAAATTTATTTTGACGTCGGCTTGCGATTTCCCCATTCTCCCCCTCAGACTTCAATTCATTTTTATTTGAGAAAATGCCTTAAATTCTTGAGAAATAATTTGCCTTTCTCCGCCTTTCTCTGCGCCTTCTCCATTTTAACAATTATTGTTATTGGTTTGAAGCAAACCATGTGTTCCGACATAATTCAGTGGCAAAGATTTAAGACTGCGAATTCTTCATACTCGACAAAAACACATTTTATCTTTTCTAGTCTAAAGTACCCTCATTTGCTGCCGTGAATTGAATTTTTAACATTTTCCAATTGCAATAATTTATTATTTTTCTCGAGCAAATTTAAAAATAGATAAATGTTATTGTAACTTTTTTTGTGGAGCATCAATAATGCATTTCGCGGTGTTTGCAGTTGGAAATGCTCAACGATCACGAACAATTACACTTTTATACATTTCTCCTCTCGAGTTTATTAAAATTTAAGATGAGAATTTTCTAAATTTATTTAAAGTGTTCTTCAAAGAAACTTGGAACTTAGGTATGCAAAGTCAAGAGTGTAAATAGTACGGGCTTGTTATATGAATTCCACAAATTTAAAGTACGAGTAAGCCGATTTTATAGCCGCTACTTAAATTCGGTTGTTTCAAACAGTGGATAAATTATTGATTTATTACATTTTTATTTATTTATGAGATGCGCGGTTGGGTAAAATATTTAATGAGCGCTGCTAATCTTGAATTATCAATTTGACCGTATCAGAATTTAGCTTTATCCATTAACTCCATTGACTATTCAAGTTCGGAGGTTGATGATAAGTCCAATGTGGAAGTTAAAGTGCAAACTTCACTTCCTTATCAGTTGCTGTCAGCAGTGCATTTCTAGTTGACGTCAGATTCGTGCTTGCTAGATGGAACGAGAACTCGATTTTATTCCATTTTTAATGCAAAAACCGATTCAAAAGTTGGGAATTTTAATTCTACAACTTAAAACAATTTCCGTTTGTTAATAAAACGAGGCAGTTCTATTTCATTTGGAAAACCACATGTAGAAATTGTTAGACACGAGATTTGCTGACTGAGAATTTTTATTGTGTCTTTAGTTGAGTGTACTCGCGACTCCCAATGGAATCTTTTCTCCCTTGTGTTACTGTTTACTTACTTCGTTATGGGCTAGTGCTCTTAATTAGGTTTCTTGCACCTACAGAGGCCTAAGGGTACGGGGCAATGGTTGTGGTGTCAAGAGTTGAAGTTGCTCTTGATCCCTGAAGACTCAAACCACTCTGAGAAAGATAACATCAGGTATCTTGTGATACGGCTTAGACTTGAATTAAGGTTACAGATAAAAGTTTTGCTGAGAAAGTTGATCTCGTCGGTGGAATTTTTCAGGTTCAATTTACTGTTGTTTTCATTTGTTTTATTAGGGATGGTTTTTGTTTATGGCTCTTGACGATGTAATGCTTAATGCAATGAAAAACGTGTAAAGAGACACTGAGTGTGATCAAGAATCAAGTTTCGGATTCACGAGTCTAGTGGGATGCACTTAAAAGTGAAGAATAATGGCGGCGTTTTAAAAGTAGTTTCCTGATGGAAAGCAGAATTTTAAAGTAGCGAGCCATTGAAAATGTAATGACTGGAAAAAAAAGTAAAGAAAAGAGCATTTAAGGCTGCAAGACATGCTTCAAGATGGTTGATCTTTTCTCTTGGGTTGTTGCAATCATCAGGTTGATAGTTTAAAGTTCACTCGGGGGGTTTTGCATGTGGTAATGAAGTTGGGTTTCTCAAAATTGAAAGGTTGGAGAATTCAGTGCTTTTGATAGTGATCGGGATTCTAGTCAAATCTAATGAAGTCATGAGTAATATGAGCTCTAATTAGACAAGAAAGGGTATTATTAGCGAAACTGAAAAAATTGTTGGATTAAAAGGGGCAAAAACCTTCAGTTTTACCTCATAGTCCAATGTCAATACAATATATACCATACGAGAAGCATGTTTTTCAAAAGCTCAAAGGGCGTTTGGATAATGAATTCGTAGTATTTTGGCTTCCGAATGAAAGTTGTACTTGTTTTTAAGACATTGGCTAAATATTTGTTTAAGTTCATATTGAGATGTCAAAATAACAATTGTAGTAAGTAGTATTGATGGATTATTTTGTCTACTTTAACTGTAAACAAATTGATCAATCGATAATGTGTTTTTTGTATTTATTATTTTGTTATTGTACAAAGTTTTTAGATATGATGAAAAAGTTTAGACTCGTGCATGTAATGATTTTTTGGTAAGAAGATTGCACTTCGTTTTGAGGTATAGAGTCTCTTCCCAACACTGCACACACATGAAGCACTTTTGAAATATTTTTAGCCAGTGTGGTATAAATTGTGGACTGGCCAGCGTGTTCCACTGATTTAAATCTACAGAAAATATATTGCAATTGCTGGCTAGAGCAGTCCACCAATTCATTTTGGGATTGAAGCAGACAATTATTTATCACTGGGAAGAAATGTTTACAAATTCGAACAATGTGGAATTTAATTACTTTAAAATATCCTTGATTGCTTGATTAGAATTTACCTTAGGGTGGTTTTATTGATTACTGTATTACAAGTAATAAAAATCGATAAATATTTTGCATTTTTGCTTTAAGATTTATAAAAAAATTTATTTTGAAGTATAAATTGATTTTCCGTGTCACCATTGTTTGCAGTTCTATTTTAATATTAATCTATCAGGCTTCTTTCACGTTTGAATACCCTTAAACAAACCGGATGTAATACCTTAGACCGCTTCAAATTGCTGAATAGTGGGTGGAAGACGTACAAGTGAATTTGCAGTGCAATATTCGTGATCTCTATAAGCAAGGTGTGCAATTATCGCAACAAAAAGAATGTGTATCGTGAAATTGCAGAACTGAAACTGTTTTAAGGCGTCGACTATTGTTGTTTTTCACCTAAACTGCAAGGATAGGTAATTGGTCGCTGTAATTGTGTCGCTTAAAGGCTTTCTTTCCCTTTGGTCTTTGTTCACTCTTTCCGCTGCACAAAGACAAATTTAATGGAAGGAAAGACTTAACAAATAGCAAGTTGCACCGTGTGGTTTCTCGCTGTTTAACCGTTGAAGTCAAAGTGATATACGGACGAGGACGCATACATTTTTGTTTGGGAAGCAAATGTTGATTAGACCGAAAAGCTGTTTCACAGGTCACTTATTCTAACTACTTAGCTTGTACGAGACATTCGGAGGAAGTAGGTGTATCTTATTCTTTTTCCCAAGCCAAATGTCAAGTCTAGCTTCAATCGAAATGCATAGACTAGGTTCTGTATATATTGGATCTGGCGTCAGCTGTGGATCTCTGGGGATTCGCTCACCCCCTTCTTTTTCCAAGTGCTCTTCTCTACGGTGCAGTGGTGGCCTGCTCCAACGATGGTTTTATATTCCACAAGGGTGGAGGAGGGTAAAACCACACAAGACTTGCATGGAATCCACTTGAGGGAACAAAGAAAAGTTGGAGAAAACGCAACTTCATGCCTTGACTATACATTAGGCTCATTATTTTTAAATGTTATTGTAATGTTTGCGTTCTTTCGCCATTAAAAGTTTTGACCTAGTGTTTTATCATTAGCCGAACGATTTTATTTTAAATGACATTTGCTGCTAACTGTGTGGACTTAGTATGAGAAAAGCAGCTGCGTTTGAGGTAGTGTTGTCAGAGGTTAAGTGTGCGCTTTCATCTTGCTTATAGATCTCCTCTTGGGGTTCCGAGCTCGTCTTAAGCCGTTTCCAATAAGATGGCTAACCGGTTGAATCACCAGTTTGTTAGGGATCTAGGGTTAGGACGGAATTTTAGATGGTATTGTTATTTCAAAATGTCAATTATGGTTTTAAATGTTTATTTCCATGTGTGGGAAATAGGAAAACTTTATTCGAGTTGTGCAAGAAAAATTTTCCATAATTCATTTTCTACGTGTCCAGAATTAGGGTTATAAATCATTTATAATAGTTTTTCTCCCTCTTTTTTTTTTTAAACGGATGGAAAGATTCCTATGTATAAACTGCATCTTATATCAGTAGGGCTTTTTTTGTTTAATGTTTCATCTCTTGTCTGATGTGTGCTACTTAAAAGAGAGGAAAGCTTTTAAAGGAATGAAATAAATAATCCTTTTATTAGAGATGAAAGTTGCGCTTTTTCTTTGAAAAAGTTGAGTGGAGTATACTAAAGATTTGAAAGTTGCCATAATTTTACTTTTGCTGGGGGTTTTTCTTTTTCTTTTCTTTTTTTTTAAATATCCGTCTTATAAATCTAATATATATTTATTAACAGAATTATTAATAAATGTTGGGTTTGTAATATGAAATATTTACAGGTGAAATAAATGTGTAATTCAAGATGTTGTTTTTGTAGGGCAGTTTATTGAACTAGATTGATATTTTAGATTAAATTTGCAGAATCTTTGGGCAATTGCTTCTTCAAAGTAACTGATTTTTGTAGCATAAATTTTGCCACCAAATGGTAGTGCTGTGGGAATCTTGCCGTATGCTGAATGAGATGGTTGATAAATCGCATGCAATCATGTTTTCGTGCGTAAATGGTTTTAAAGAAAAAATAAATAAATAAATAAAACGAATGATTAATCTATTTTCCCTAGCTGTGGTCATCGGTGTAACTTCTGTTGCAAAGTTGAGAAACCGACCGCTTTGGCTAGTCAAGAAAATACGGGTTTTAAAGAGTGTTTAGCCACTTGTTGAATAAAGATTTTTACTTGTAGTTATTTTTTAGTTGTAATTGATGGTCCACATGAACATAAAACAGATTAAAATCAAAATAAGTTTGAAATGATGTTAGTTTGTGAGTGATCTGTTTTGCAGCACACAAAGTATTTATTTATTTATTTGGTAATCATTTATGCTGCAAAACTTCATTACGGCTTTTTCTGGGTTTAGGTGTTTGTAAATGCAATTCAGAAAAGCTAACTAAATAACCCATTTTCTTTTCACTATTGTTATATCATAACAAAAAGTGATCTGAAGGGAAAACATTTTTCAGTTTACATTTCATTTTTCTGATAACTTAATTTCCTTAGTGGTCTTTGCCAATATGCATATCTAACTCAGACAAACACCTTTGTGAAGTGAAAGGGGGAAGCGGATTTGTATGTTAAACTAAAAGATAAACTTTACCTGTTAATTCTACGACTCCACTTTCTGTACCGTAATCCTATTTCATTTGATGAAATTGAATGGTTCAATTATTATTTTAAGGCAATGGATTCGGTATTTGTTGAGCTTGTAGTGATCTGACGTCATCAATCTGATTTTAAAATCGCTTGGAAAGGAATTACGCGGTTATTTATTTTTTTTATTATATCTTTATAAATGTTAAATGTTTAAAAAATGTCTCGAAATTTATCGGGAAGTTAGGCAACTGTAAAGTGAGGTTTATATGTTGTTCAAGTTTAATCTTGGACACTGGAAATTTGGATTGAGGAGTTGGATTTGTGGATTTCTTTATTTTTGGGTCAACAAGTCTGAAACTATTTCGTACGGAATGAATCACTTAGAAACAATTAAATTACTTTGACATGCCAAATAATCCTAGCTTTTGAACTGCAGAAAGAAAATCATCAATCCTTTCAACTGAAAACATTTATCGTTTGCAGAGTTTTACGAAATCCCAAACGTAACATCAAACATTTAGTAATTACCACATCACTTATTGGCAATATGTCATGCAGCAATAAAACCTTCACTTACGGGTTAAAAGGGTTAAGGTATTTGCCAAATCAATTTATTGTGCAATATATTTAGACGTTTTAAGTCTGCGAAATTGAATTGAAAATAATCATACACCTAGAGAGGGCGAAAAGAAACCCTTTCTGCTGTCGCCCATAAATGTCAAGTGCACTGAAGGAATGTATTTCACCTTTTCATCGTTTATTACTCTATAAAAACAGGCAGATCTGTGAGCTGTGAGCATTTTTAGATAGCTGTGTCACTGTCTTTTGTAGACCAACAGCTTGAAAAATAAAGATTCTTTTTTTTTATTTCCATTCAATAAAGCGTGAAACATTAGTTCTAAAATAAACTACAATGTTATTTAATATTTAATGCATTGAATTTTTGAGGGAATAAAGGTCAGTGATGTGTGTTTACTCAGACTCGAAGCTTTTTCGAAATTCAAATGCAGAAATTTATGGGTTATAAAAAGAGGGTGTAGGCAAAATAAATGTAAACCTTTTAAATTTCAAATTACCCCGCATCTTTTTTCTCTTTCTTCGGTTGTGGGGGGCATTATGTATTCCCCTAAAATTAATTTCGGTCCATAATAATGAGGCCGAACTCCCCAGGTCTTTGTGTGATTGAGGTGAGTCAACTGTGCGGATGAAATGAGTGTGTGAAAAGGGCCAGATCGTAGAGATTGTAATTTTTGAGTCGATCGATAGTGTTGAGATGTCCATGGAAATCAATTGGCGGTTGGCAGGAAAGCGAGGTCAGGGCTAAATCATGATGGTTGCTGGGGGCTTTTAACACATTGCTGGAATAAGTGGCAAGAGAAAAGAAGTGTTGAAGTCCCAGATGTATCATCAAACTGACGTCAGACAAGTGTGAAGCAAAGCGTGTTGGCAGCAGCAAAGTGTTGGCGATTCAATTAGGCTTCTCTCGCTTTAAATTGTGGTCGTAAAAGTTACCACCCACTCAGCCAAGCAGTCAGCCACTTTGCTATGTGCCCTCAGCCGCAATTAACGGATGGCTTGGTTGCTCAATCTAACGATGACAAAGAATGAAGTGATATTTTGCGTGGCCTAAGTGACGTGTAAGTGCTTGTGTATGAAAATAACGTCGTAAAATTGTGGATATTGTTTTTGAAAGGTCGAGTTTAACGTTTGACCACTACACAAATGCGAATGCGTAATTGCGACGTTTTGTAATGGGAAATAAAATCAAACTAGTAATCAAAACTCGAAACGGGCGTGTTATATTTTTGAAGATTATCTTTCCGAAACGTGCTTAATGAAATCCCACACAATCGCTGCACTTGGAGAAAAAAATTTTTTTTTTTGTTATTAATTTTCCTATTTCTTTCTCACCAATATGAGATTTAGCGATTTGTATGAAAGCAGAAAAAAGTTTAATTGAAGTCATATTTTGAGCGTGAAAAAATGCAATTAAGGAAGAAGCTGTGTCTCGTTCTCTTTTCTTAGAAGTCAACCAAACGAAACTCGAGTTATAATTCAATTTGCGATTTTCCGCAATCTTTTCTTTCTCACTTTCCTTTCAGCCCCAAATATTAAATAACGAAAAATATTTAACAGTCAAGTTGTTATTTGGTCCGGAGTTGATAGGCAGAAATAACAGAAAAATGCGACATTTTTGTTGTTTTAAAGTTTTATTTTTTGTGATTAATGCTCACAATGAATTGTGAGAAAAATTTATTATATTAAGAAAGTAATTTAATTTGTAATGTTTTAAAAAAGCTTCTTCTTTCTTTACCTTTTATTACTGCGTAAAAGTCAATTTTTAAGTGACTTAAGAGTTGCAAAGTCATTACTAAAGGGATCCCAAAGAAGCAAACAGGAATTGCTATTCACAGTAATCAACTTTTGTATTTTTAAAAGAAAAAAATCTTAAGAACAATTTTTTGAAAATTGGGAATTTGCCAAGTTTTATTAATGTACTTTAAAAGTTAGGTTGGTCCGAGAAAAGTTAAACGTGATGAAAATTTAACCAAATTTGAAATTTCCATTGCGAATTATTCACTTTTAACTTTTCTCTCTATTAATAACTCATCTTTGTGAGGAAGTATACTATAATCTTTACTACATTGAGTTAATAGATTCTTACAGGGTGACTAAGCCACCGTGAAAAATTTGTGATGGATGATTCACGTTTAATTAGCTGATGGATTTTTTAAAAAAAATATTAGGTAATAGGTGTATCAAGGGACTGATAACTTTAAATCACAGACTTCATTTTTTAAATTACATTTTATGTTATTGAGCAGAATTATCCGTGTCTTATCTATTTTAGAAGATTTAATTATTTGCCTCATTGCAAACCGTTACCCCCTCCTTTTGGTCATAATCTCTTCCACCGGGGGATGACGTTTGAATCTCGTGAGATTATCATATTTGGTGTAGTTAGAGTTTTTATAAATATCTTATACTTATAAGTATCTTCATTTAAATATTTGACATTTGATGCTGAGTGGTTTATTTTTAAATACAACATTTTGATTCATTGCTTTTCTTATCATTTGATATCTCGGATCGACTTGTCTGTCGATGTCATGCCGAATCGACGTGTTGTCAGCCGTTCACTGCGCTGAAAGCAAATTATAATGTGTAGTTATTTAGCGGAAAAGATCAAAGACTCTTTTTATTGAGGTAAATAACTATTCAAGCTACATACAGTGTTCCATAGAGTAAGTAGAGGGTTATTTACGGGTAGAACACGTGCTTTAGCTAGGGAATACAATCGTTACAAATAATATTAAAAGTAAGAATTTATTCCAGTTAAGTGTAGGTAGAAAAATATTAAAGGGGTTTATAGTGGACGAAAGTACAATACACTGTTCATAAACCATGCAGATAAAATGTAAAAACAGCGTGGCATCACTGATAAGGATCCTAAGGACTTTTTTGAGATATCGAGTTTGTGTTCACGTTCATGATATTTTTTTCTGTAAATTACTAAGGTGTATGCGTGATACAAAAAAACATTACTCTAGAAAAATGTTCACTAAACGTGCACGTGATGGAAGTTATTGGAGTAAGTAAACATTATGGGGCCAAAGGTGGTGTAAAATCATATTCTCTCAAAATGCGTCTTTTTTTTAAAAGCATTTTTATAATTGAAAAATAATTTTGAAGTTTTCTTTTTGTTTTTTAAACGATAAATTCTACCACATATCTATCATGCTTTTGAAATTAGAAACCGCAGGAAGCCATATTTTAAAATTAAAACAGATTTAATATACACCGTAATTTACATATTAGTTGTACGGTTATATTCTCTGCAGTCTTATAATTCCGAGTTTTAATTTTGTTTTCTTATCGACAGAAATAAAAGCTTAGTGTTCATTTTAAGAATTTGTTAAATTCGAAATAGAAACTGGATTCGTGCTATAAGGGGAATGTAAATAGTCAATATTCATTTAATTAAAACGGTAATATTTTTATTTTTCACTCTGTAATTGCTTTTTTCATAAATATTCAAGTAATTAATTTTCATATTAAAATATAAATCAGACGGAGCAGAAGTTTTAGTTATAGCTGAGATTTGAATTATAAATTTGATTTAAAATTTATTTAATCTCGAATCGCATCGAAAGAATTTTGGTCATTTGTGAACACTCCATTTATTTTTAGATAAAGGGTAAGGGTTAAGAACATAATTTGCCATTTCCGCAGATAAGTATAAATTTTATTTGCAACTTAATTACGAAGACGCAAGCTAATAGTAGTGTCATTAACGAGTCCATTTTTGCTTTGACGGTATAAAGAAAAAAAAACAGGAAAGTTTTCTATGCAATTAACAATTAATGGCGGCATCCTAAATAATTGGCAACATGACACGTTAAATTTTATTGATACAGGGAAACTATTTTATCTGTACAAACACAGTAACAAAAAATATAGCATTTAATGGCATCAAGTTACCAGACAACACTTAAATTCGATAACGGCGTTGTTACAAGTGTAATGCGTGATCCATAACAAAATATATGTTTACAAACCGTGTGTAGACAGATTAAGATAAATAGAAACATGTAAATACATAGTTATTGGTTTACATGTCTGAATTGTGAAATTAAATTTTTTATTACTTTTTTTTTTTGTTCGTCTAAATTGTAAACGTCAACTCTTGAGTTGGCATGGCATGAGACGTATAAGGCTAAACTTATTGCTTATCATTGCAATCGAGTGACAAGCGCTTTTGTATTTTTTTGTTACTAGAAATGGTTCGTCTCTGGAGAACAAAAAAAATTTATTGTTAAAATCAATAAAAAAAATAGTTAAAAGGGAAAAAAGAAGCATTTGCACGCTGAATGGAAAGGTAAAAGTTTTTTAATGGCGGGGAAAAATTTATAGGTAGTTAAAGGAAATGGATGATTTAAAAGAAAGATTGTTGATAAGTTAATTGCAGTGAGTAGGTGAGAAGGAAAATTTTATTGGCCGGTATTAGCATATTGGAAAATTTGTTGTCGCCAACTCAAATTTTCCCTAAAGCTTCTGGAAGCAGGGATAAGATGTTGGTGTAGTTTTACATTCTTCTGTATGGCGAAGCGGTTTACCAGTGTCGGAGAAATGCAGTAAATTCGCAATGCAAAATGAATTTATGTTGAGAGTTGTCATGAATTCCAATTACGCCAAAGCCTTGCAGTGAAGCTCGATAGAACATCCCGCCTCTGCTCTTGTGCTACACTTTATCTGAAACTTTAACTTCTGTTTAATGTTGGTATGGAATTTTCTTCTGGGTTTTTAAAAATAAAAGAAAGAATTTTTCGAGTTTGTTTGTTTTGAAGAGAACGAGCAATTGATTTTGTTTTCTTTTCATGTTTGGTTAGGATTAACAGATATTATATGTATGATTAATTTGCTAGAAATGAATTCAAAATGTTATATTTAATTCAGTAGCTACGAATTGCATTGTAGATTTAAATTTAAGTTGAAACTCTGTTTTAGGGTTTGATCTAATTGAATTGGGTACTTGGTTGATGGCTGTATTCCACAGGAGTAATTTATATTACGTTCGAAATTGGTTAAGCGCAGCAAAAACGTTTTTGATGCTCACCTGTAATATTTTTTCAGCAATAACACATTTACCTCTCATAAAAATTTCAATGGATTCGATTTTCGAAATACTGTTTGCTAAATATAAAACATTCCGGAGAAGACTGCAGGCGAATGCTACTTACCGTTAAACAAGTGGTAGAATAAAGGTGCTCTTAATAGCTATTCACGATGCAAATATGTGTACAATGTTATTACAAATTCCTTTACAGCCGTTTACATTTTTAATTCTGCTTTTTGGATTTTTTTTTATAGGACTGTTTACATTTTAATGAACCTTTATATTATTTATTTAAAAATAACGTATAGAACGTAATTTAATAAATGTGATTTCTATTTTTTTGCAGGACTTTACCACGTCTCTGATGGAGGAAATCAAATTATGAGAATCGGCCTCGCTTTTCTTTCTCCTTTACTTTTCCTGGAGTGATCTGTATGTGACGTGGTACCTCTACCTACGTTGCTTGGACGGAATCCTCTTTCTCCCATCTGCAGCGTTTTCTCTTCAATTCCCTTTGTTCGTCGAATTGGATCAATAATTAGTCGGGGAGAGATAATAACTAGGGCCCCCTCCCCCTTAACAGAAAATTCTCGCTCGCACTTGTCCGCTGAGGTGATCGATGCGTCCATCCGCTGAGCCTGGCGTGTGCACGCGATAGGCACGCACTTGCGCGCGCACCTTAGCCGGGCTCATTGCCCGGACAACAGCACAGGCGTCGAGCAGCCACCGGAGGACGGGAGAGGAATTCAACGGCTAAGCGAATACATACAGTCGCCCGTTCGATCGCTGGTTGCAACGCTGAGGAATTTGCGCGGCTGCATGCCTGAGAGAAAAGCAGACCGAGCCAAGACCAACGGCATCGGCGGCCGATGTCGTTCTAGAGATAGCGGGTGCGAGAAATCGCAATCCAGTGACTGAATTGAAGGGACCCGGATTTACAGGTTTCACCGTCATCTTTGAAACGAACGGAAACGAGATTTCGTGGACCTGTGAAGGTGAAACTGACTTTTTCTGACAATGCCCTTACCACAGGGGACTGTGTACGTGGGTGGCGGCAGTGTGAAAACGGCACCAGATTGAAGTTTTCAGGCCAACTGGCTCCGAATGAGAGGCGGCGGTGGAGGAAAACGGCCACCGTTTCCCGTCATGAGCCGCATCTTTACGGCGGGCACGGCGCTCTGTTTGATCGGTTTGATCATATCGGTACAACCAGTCGTCTCCAGTAAGTACACTTTTTCTTTAAAATTCTCATTTAAGATTTAGTTATTTTTTAAATTGAATAACATTTAGTTTTCGATGAATATTTGGACGAATGTGAGAATGTTATTCGAAATTTAATGAGTTTTATGCTGGGTAGTTTTTTAAAAGAATCTTGTGAAGGTTTTACGGGATTTGGTATAGTAGACCGAATTCAATTGCATTTTTTTTCGAACAGTATGTGCGCGCGCTTCCCGTATTGGAAAGGATAAATCTGGAGGAATAGATTTTTTCTCTTTAAGCATTTTTTTCCCTTATTTTTATATTTTTTCTCGTGTATTGTGAAATTTGTTATTTGGCATCGGTTTCTCTTATTTTCTTTTATGAAAGTGCATTGACCTCATTCAAATATGAAAAAGAAAAAAAAACCACTTGTAGCCTGCCGTCGAAGGAAACCGAAAAGATCTTTTACTTGAAAACACGGTGTGATTTGAAGGAAATCCATTGTAAATACCGAAGTATAAAAGAGTTCGGCGGTGGGATTTTGAGAAAAGGGGAATTGAAAGACAGAATTGTTTTTTAACCGAGTTTAAGCACATGCTGGATGGATTTAGTGAGTTAAACAATAAATTATTTATTGATTGGAGGGCCAGGCCAGCTTGTTTTTAATTCCGATAAATCCCTGCGGAGGTGACGAGAATGTTGTCTACTTATCGTTGGGGATAATTTCACTAGTGGAGCTTCAGTTTAAGATGTTAAAATGGATGGATCGGTTTTCCCAGTTGCACTGAAAGAGAAATGGTACGGAATATTGATTAGCGAATTTTGTTGCTTCTTTGATCTTGCAAATTTTAACACTCCGAGTTTAAACCTCAGAAGTAAACGAACAAGCGCTGCTTCTTGCATAAATACGATGCATTGTTATGTGATTTTTTAAATCTTATTTGTGGGGGCTTCCGTGCATTACTCGGAAGGTAAAAAAAATTGTTGAGCAAAAAAAAAATAATTGGAATTTTTTTCCGGTTTCAGTTATTTAAACAATAACTGAAGAGTTGTTTGTGCCATCGTTGTTTGTTTCTACAAGTGCTTGTTAGTAGTTAATCTGAGATTAATGATTTACTTCATCCACGTAGAAATTATTGTTTACTCATAACAACTTGTCGGTAAAATTCAATTAGTTTACAGACTCCCAAGTAATTTATTTGTTCTGTAAACATTCTGACGAGTTTATTTAAGACATTTAGGCTTCTTTGAGTGTTTAGCAGCAAAGCAAACTCGAAGTTTATAGCTTTTAAGTTATCAAAGTTTGCTGGTTTTTTCATTTTGGTAAATATCAATCTTGATGGCATGATTGAATTTTTGGACTGAAATTTTGATGGAATATTAGGTGGCAACGAAAGTTATGTTGTGCACTATTGTTGACGTCAAACATCGTCGTGGGTTCTTGTCTGGGGAGGGAAATGAATTATGGAAACCAGGGAAAAGCGACGATCCGTGAAGAATTAAATGTGGGGAGGAACTGAATCCCATCACCCACCTCTCTTATTTTTGTTTGAAAATCGATTTTTAATGAAAAGATAAGAAATTCTTAGGTGCTCGTTGAATTTTGAGCAAAAAATATTGAATTTGAAATAGTTAAATATTAAAACGCTGCAATTTATAACAAAAAAATTACATTTTTCCTCCGGCATAAATTTTTGATGAATGTACGCTGGCTCTTGTTTATATGATGGGCGTTTATGGGACCAAATGAGACGACGTGGTCAATTTTGTGTGTCTATTGATCAGAAAAATAACCCCTTGAGGTGAGTTGGACTGATTGCCATTTAGTGAAAGGAAGCAGAAACAACACGTGTCCAAAACGATGGCTTACCTTGAATCACTATCGAGAGTGGCCATCAAAACTATAAATTTTATTTTTTGAGGTAGCGAAATGTCGATAATCTATTTATTTATTTATTTATTGCAAATTTAAAGCGAAAACGGCGCCCGCTCGGTGATGGTAATTGTAATTTATAATGGAATGGCGTGCGTTTGTTTGCTTGTCCACGAAAAAAAGTGTTTTGATGAAAAAGAATGTATGGAGGTATTTGAAATTAAACCACCTGTCTATTAAGAGGTGGAGAAAACGACATACCTCAGTTGTAATTTAAAGTGATAAACTAAAGGAGATTGCTATAATGGAAGAGTTAAAAAAATGTGCTGCAGACTCTTCATTACGAGCTGATGTCTGTAACAGGCAACAACAGTCATTACTCAGCAGTCAAGAGTTAAGTCTGCTGCCTGCCTTGAAATCCAATTGCCAACGTTGTTTCAACTGATCTAACCTCATTAAAACCAATTTGCTCTGCACAAACCCACCCGACTAACAGCACTTCCTTTGGTGTTGCAACATTTTTGTCAATAATAATTTTCTGTGGGCTTGACTCGGAGCAAAATAGAAAATCAATCCATTACGAGTCTGGTTTCTTTTTTGTTCGGTAGTTTCGGAACGTGTAACGGCAGTGCCCAATCTGACTGGTAAATTATTAGTTATAAATTAACTTGTAATTTATAAGTAATAGGACATAAGTTAAGCTCTCCACAAAGTCTCGAAGGAGTCATACAGAGAAGTTGCCGAAGTGCTTTGTGTTGTTTTGGCTGAGCGCTTAAAACATGTAAATATCTTATCAGTGCGGTTATAAATAAACATTCTGCTAGGATGTATGTGGCGATTCGAAAATGTGCGCGGGGCGTTTTGATATTTAGGACTTGGGCTGTTTTAAAAAAAATTGTTAGTCGTGTTTAAAATGCGTGATGAAATTTTAAAGTGGTTAAGTTTTTGAATTGAATAGCTTCGTTTATGCTGAAAGCAATTGTGACAAGTCGCCCGTTGTCTCCACTGCAGTAAGGAGAGTTTCCGTCTCAGCTTTCAGCAGCGAATAGTGAAAAAGAAGCTAAGATAACAGCAGGTTGTCCTCGCCTCTGCCTTTGCATGCATATTTCAAACGCAAATTCTGACAGTAAACGATGTTTTGTGACTTTTTCGCTTGTCACGTTTCGTGAGAAAACATTTTAAGGAAATGAAAGCAATATTCAAGCTAAATAAACTTTATTTTTGCTCGCGCAACTTGATGACGAGGAATGATGCCTGTTTAAAAATTTTATAACATTTTCTTTTTTTTAAAAAAGTATTTCTTTCTTTTTTTCTTTTTTTTTGTAAAAAAAGGAAAAAAGTAGTTTCAAACATGTGAACATAACGTAATCTATAAAATAGGTTGTTTGGAAGAAAAGAAGAAAACTGCGTAGCAACGTTGTATAGCAACGAGGCTTTTATGCGAGGCCTTTTTTGTCAACTTTGCAACTTTTTTGTTTTTCATAAATATTTCAGGTTGCTCATGAAAATTAGATACATTTTTCAGAATTTTTTTCATTTATTTGCAAGCGGATACAGTGTCGTAAACGTTGAAAAATATTGTGCAGGAAACAAATAATTAATTTGTTATGAGAAATATCGATACGATACTGTATGTCTTTTGATATGATAGTGGTCACGTGCGGTTGTTTGCTTTGCGTTATGAACTGCATAAAGAATCCAAAGGGATTTCATAATGCCCGACAGTTGAAAGTAAATGGACTCTTTGTCGGATTATTATTAGGGGCGAGGGGGGAATTGTTGGGTGTCTAGTTAACCCTTCGTCACTTCATTCGATGGAATTATCATCAAACTTCACTTGGTAAGTTCGTTTAATTTTTAAATTTATGATTTGTGGTAACTATAAGTCCAATTAACATGTAATTAATAAGTTATAATTATTATAAACCGTAAATTCTTCAAATTAAGGTGTTATTTCGAAAATAATGATTTTGCCAAAAATTCATACATTGCTTTCGAAAGAAGCTTAAAATAATGATATTTCTGATTGGGAATTTTCAATTTTGAATCTTTAAATAAGAATTTGAATTTTTAAAATAGATTTTGAGACCGAATTAAAATAGTAAGTTAAAAATATTCAGATTTGGAATGTGAAATCAACAAAGAAATAGTATTAAGCTTTATTGCTTACTTTTTAATGCATTTAAAATTCAACCTATTCAGTCTTTTTAAAATTCCATTTTCGTGTCGAAATAAATCAAGAAGAACTAAATCATGCGTAAATTGGATAAAAAATAATCTTGCATTTTGATTTCTTTCATAATATATTCAAATCGAAATAAATCTTACTGAAATAAATCATAATTTATTCCGGAATCGTGATTTCCAGAAAAAAATCGAACTAACACCGACTTTATAGTTTTTTACAATCATAATCTCCTTTGCAACTCATTACGTTATGCCCCTTTAGCTTAAATCTCCTTCAAAAGCATTTAAAACATATAATTTGAAATTTAATGGGTTTTCCTGGAACAACATCTTTAAGTAATTTTTTTTCCCTTTATTAAAACAGTTTCGGAAGTGTAAAATTTATTAAACAAATAATAAATTTAATTTTCATACATTTTTTTCCTTTTCGAAACTAGTAATTTATCACAGCCTCTTTAGATTATTTGTCTTCTATAAAACATGAGGTAGAAAATGCCTTTTATTCATTCTTCGCTCGTTGTACTGCATAATGACCACGAGACGACGGTTGTTGGTGCATTATTAATGACGTGCTCAAGAAGAAATGGTAAGAAACCAGATTAAACTCCACGCTCATTAATATTTTTCAATTTTCCACTTCAGAGTAAAAACTCCTAAAGATCCGTTTGATTCATCTGTTAAGAAAAAGACAGAGAAAAGAATTTTGCTTGAGGCTGCACTTTTGTTTTAAAAAATTTCATACAAAGGGAATAAGTTGTAGTCGAAGTAGTAATGAATAGAAATTGTAAAAGTTTCCAAGGGGAGTCTGTATTAGGTTTATATTTCGTTTAATGGGAATCTTTATAGTGGATATGCAAATTGAAGGAGTAAAATTAGCATATACATGAAATGAAAGTTGGCAATATGTGTGAGAAATTAAATGAAGATTTTCAATTTTCACTACATGTGTATCCTACATTTGATACTGGGTGTCGATCAGAAAATGTAATAGAAAAAAATCAGTTTTTTCACCCCTGTTTTTATATATACGTATTATGGCTGGATTTTAAAAGGGTGGAGGTGAGATGATGTTTTCAAACTTCTAGGTATGTCCAGTGGGCAAGTAGCTGAGTGAGTGCTTTCATCGTTGAACAACCTTGTTGGCCCTTTCCACGGCTCACCTGATGTGGGGAAATCCCGCTATCCCAGGTGATGTCTCTGGGGAGGTTTGTGCCTAATGAATAAATATGAGCTGTTGATGGAAGAGCTCTGCCTCAAAGGCACATCTCTTTGCACCCCTTATTGCTCGGGTGCCACTTGCCTGCACAGCTTCTGATTGCGGCGGGAAGCAGCGCAGGTGCAATAGCGCAGCTCTTTTCTTTTTTTCCTGTATCTCTTTCTAAAGGTGGGCTCTTGTTGCTTCCTAACACATTTCACAATGTGTTTTTTTTTCTTTTTACATTCATTTTGTTCGAGATGGAACCTTTTTGTATTATTTTATTTTTTTAAAGTTTAGTTTCGGTTGTATATGTTGGGATTATGTTTGAAATGAATAATGGTGATGATGTTGAATTTTTGTTTAAAATCAAGTTGAAGTGGTGCGATTACAGTGAATGTATTCATAATTTAAGTCACTGTTATTATACATTAAAAATAAATAAAATTTAACTCAAGTGCTTTATTATTTTTGGTATCTCAGTTATTTAAATTCAAGATGTTTCATAATTCTGTAATCTATGTTAATGTGAATACAACAGATGGACTTTCCCACATTGAAATCATCACAAGTTGCTTTTAGCTGAGAAGAGTAAAGAATGCAAGTTTATTTATCTCACGGTGGTGATTTATAAGATCGTACGAGAGAAAAATAACAACTTACATCGGAACACGCATTATTTTCTGTATTCAGAGGACTCGAAGCAATAATATTGCAGTAATGGCAAACCGAAAGTACTGTAGTAAAAAAAAAGTAGCAACGAAACGAACAATTGAATAATGGGTTTCGATCGAGTAATTTAGTTGCTCTTTGTAGTAGTAAATTTAAAACTAAGTGAAATTAATTTTATCCTCACGTAGCCAATAATAAATGGCGACAAGATCAAATTGGGAAGCAACATAAACTAAGATAATCAGTTCGTATTAAGGCGATGAAATTTATGATACGACTGTAGTGTAAAATTCTGCCTCACTGGATAAAAGGCTTGGGTAAATATTAAATTATAATTTTATCCATAAAAGTATAGCACTTTTGTTTACATTTTGCTTTTACTCACCGCATATTTCATCCATGATCAGAAGCTAAATCAGCAAACACGAGTCGAGTCTTTCTCCCTTCCCATGGGATTTAAATATGAAGCGAAAAATTCTTTTTACGCAGAGAATGTACAGATAATTCGCAGTTCATTTTTTCAAACTCCTATCTTAATTAATTATCTGAACATTTTATATACCCCGTATACATAACGGTCAGTTGCACCGATTTCGAGTATCACTTCTCTTTTCCGTTGACAGAATTCATTTCTTAACACTCCATAACACACACTCATTTTCTAGCCTTTTGCTCCTCGAAGAACAAAACGGCTGTGCAGCTGTGATGATGAGATAGCTTTGTGCTGCATGTAAGAAATACTCTCAGCATGGTCATATACTACTGTAAAAAAGAAAAAAAGAAGGAAATCAGGAGAAAAAGAGATGCGATGTCCTCATGCTACTCCGTCTCTGCCAAGACATTGTTGATGAAATATTCCGCAGACAAAAGATTGTATCCGGTCGCCATTCTTAGAATTGTGATCTCTCGACTCGATTGCAGTGTTTTTCTCATTTTCTTATTCCTCGAGAGCGATAAATTTCGGTGTGAGTTCGAATTTATACGTCGGGTTTCAATGTATCTGTTTTATTGGGTCGAAAGAAATTTACGAGTGTTGTTGATTGAATTGAATGTGGGAAGAAAATAGAGGGAATTTTCGTTATGAAAAAGGATTCTATTTGGAATCACCCATGTGGAGCCGAAAAGTTTTCATATAAAGTCGGTTGTATCTTGTTGCGAAGTAAATTTCATTTGAGCTAAGAGGATAAGGCAAAACTCATAAGAGTTTCTCTGAATAGGTATAAATGTTGGACTAACCTTATGACGCCGTGCAGAATACAGCAATTTGAATAACATAAATGGTGAGGGTAAAACTTGAAGCCGTTAAATTGGAAGGACGCTCTTGTCAAGTGCTTGTTTATATGTGCTGCGAAGTTGAGGTCCTATAAAGAGTTGATGAAAGATATTTGAGCTGCTTATATGGGCAAAGTGCTCAATAAAATTGTAGAATGAGGTTTCTCAATTAGATTTAGCAAAAGTTCCTATCCTGCTGCTAGATTTAATAACTGAACTAATAAATTTTAAAAATTGGAGTCACGTTTTCTAAGTATTCTCATTCTATTAAGTCAGGTCTGTTTATTAAATTTTATCGGTAATTTGCTGTTATGGTGCCTCTTTGGGTGTTGGGATTGGAAATTTTAAAATGCTGTTGTCTTTTTTAGTAAGAGCAATGAAATTTTTAGGATTTTATATTTTTTTGAGACCGGTAATAATTGTCACAATTGAATCAAACGAAAGACTGGGACTATAAAGGGATGTAACGTTAAATAAATCATTTGGGCACAATGTTGTTAGTCTGTACGTGGAATTTGATCAAACAAATAAGTGCTTTGAAGCACTGGTAAATAAATATTTCATTTCTATGCCTGTGTTTATAAAAGACATTTGTATTTGTAAAGAAATGGCTATTATTGTAGAATGAAAGTACAACTCAACGTTAATTAACAAACTGCTTTAAATTGCAATTAGATAATAAACTCTACTCGCAAAACCATTAAGGTTTTTTTTACAGAAGTAATAGCTTCGATTTTTTTGTGTATGAGTATCGGCCAATGTACAAGAAATCATTGCAATCATTAAACGTACTATCTAAGATTACAATTTACAAATGGTGGTCAGTTTTAGGATATGGGATAAATTTCTTATAGAAATTTATCATTTCTAATAGAATTAGAAATATATATTTTTAACTTAATTTTGCCTAGTGTGTAAGACCTCGTTTCTATACGTTGTTTATAGAAAACCAATATCAAATCATATTACGATTAACCATATTTTGTTTCCGAACAGAGGGGTTTTCAATTTTAACACAAACTGTTTGAATCAAATAGAAATCGATAAAGGAATTTTATTTCCTTTTTTTAAATTCGTTGTCATCTCGATCAAAATGACAATACAGGCATCTCTGGGAAATCTGATCGAAATTGCCTCGTACCAAATTAAATAGAAATTTGTTCTTTTCGTGCCAGATGGTGAAACGTGTACGTTCATATCATTATTTTTTATTTCCTAATCATTACCATTTGCATTTTTATTTTTGGTCTATTTATTAATTTGTCAATATTGTTTTTTAATTTCGGGTTTTAATATATTTTCGGTCGAGTCGAATACTTTATTGATTTTCCACATGTAGTTCATACATCCACATTTTATGGTACGCATACGCAGTTTGTTTAATTAAATAATCTAAACGTTCAAACGACATTTGAACGTGACAAGTTGAAAAGCAGGCAGAAGCTTGTCATTTCACACTGCATACTAAACATTTCCTGTGAATTAAATCTGTCATTAATCAGCACCAGTGAATATTCAGTGTCACGAATTTCCGTGACACACTGCTCTGTGTTCGTATTTACGTAGTAATCAGAAAACACGAAGTAAGATAAAACACTTGCGAATAATTACATAGCAATAATGTAAACGGGAAAGTTTAATTTGTTTTGCTTTGCTTTTACATTTCAATGCACTTATTCAACATTTGTTCTTTTATAAATGAAAGGCAATTACCAATTAGCAAAAAAATCAGATTCAGAGTACATTATTTTATCGACACATCTTAGTACATTATTTACTTAGCTGGAATTTTTTTTCTCTCCTGACAATGCCTTCGATAATAACGGAAGGAAATTGACTAAAAGAACGCTTCATCGATTTTTCTATTTATATATTTTTTTTTATTACGAGTGAGCCGCAGCATATTGTAGCAAGAAGTTCGATGACCGGTGCATGAAGAAAGTATGTTCTTTTATTTACAAGTGAGTTATAGTAGATAATGAAGAACAAATGTTGAGATTTTTTTTTTTTTCAAAAATAAGAAATTTTTGCTCGACGCCATTATGTTTGTATTGCAGATTGCAAGGTGAAAAGTTTTTGTTTGAAGCGAGTAATTTGAAAAGGCGAGATAATGATAATCTTCCTGCAATGCGACAAAATTGGAAAAAAATACCTAAGTAAAATTGAATTTTTTCGTTTATGGTTGACTTAGCAATCTATAAAGTAGAGGAAATAATAAAAAATAATAAAAATTGTTATCGCAATTTTAAAAGTTGGGTTAATTTCTCTTCCTTTTGTTTTATTTGATTTTTTTCAAAAGAATTTGAACTTAATCCTTATAATTCGAACCGTTAATAGTTGGGAAATTTTTTTTGTTTGTGGTTTGACACTGATTATGTTGACACAAAAGATAAGTTGTGAAAGAAAGATTAATGAGAGTTGTTTGGGGGAAAAATGTGTCACATTGTAGGAAATTAAAAAGAATGTTGGCTGAAAAAAATATTTTTATTAATAATAAAAAATATCTTCTCCTTTTCCATTTGCTGATAATCGGAGAGAAGATTAAGAATTCTAATTAATACTGACTTGTCATATCCCAAGATGCAAAGGGCAACACTCCCATGTAATTGAATTAAACATGAGCAGTGGCTCGGCTGGTTAATATGTCGAATAACAATCGTGGGAGGTCTAATTTAAATTGTACCTCTACTGGAAATTATTACAGCCATTTGAATCTGTGCTGCTGCTCCAGCTTGCTAATTAACTGAAATTTTTGTCAAGATGAAAGAAGATAAATTTTGGCTTTTATTGAGTAGAAATTTAGCTAATTTTTAGAGAAAAAGTGTTTATTTAAATGAAATGTAATTTTGGGTTGGAAATTTGTTTTGGTTGCATATTGAGCGTGTGATTCGTTTATTTGGAATGATTTGGGTTTTAGCAAATTTCAAGGAATTATTAGTGGATATTTGAGATTTATTCACAATCACAAAATCGGAATCACAAAATTTTCCAGTTAAATTTAATTATTGTAAATTCTTTGTAAATCAATTTTTTTTTGCTTTGTTGATCCAAAATCCCTGCTTTTATCAAGGATTTGTTAAATTTTTCATTCACAATTGATTTTTGTAGAAATTGTTATTACATTAATCTATTATTCTCACACCTGATGAGTAAGATTGAGTGGCATCATATTGACATTGATATTGTATCCTCATGGCACTCATCAATCATCACACAACAATTAATAAAATTTGTACACTAGATTTCTGTCAGGTATCTGCTATAAAATTTTTCTTGTATGCATTAGTAACAACACGAGAAATAGGTAATTGGAGCTTTTGGTAGCCTACTTTGCACCAAGCTTTGGCGCAGGCTTCGCACAAGAATTGATTGTACTTTGCACTTACTCTTTTTGTCGTGAACAACAACTTTATTAGTTTGAAGCGAATGTGTGGACATCACAAATAAAAAGTTACTTTCAAAATGAAAAAATGTAATCTTTTGTTGTTTTTTTTTTCATAAGGGAACAACCCGCTAGCGTATAGAAATTAAGTTATTAGAGAGCCTTCAGATCTGTTCTAATTAGTTCGTGTTCAATTGACCTTTAAATTTAGGAAGAAGAGCATTAGTACAAAATGACTTTCTTCTTTTCTTAGAAATAATTATTATTTTACGTTGGAAAGTTTAAGTAGGTAGTAGATTAAGGAAAAGAAAAAAAAGTTACAAATTAAAGAAAGTAAAACACTGTTAATTGATTTTAGTTGTGGAAATTATCTTTTTCTTACAATTTAAATGGAATGTTTTCCAATAAACATTTTCCGGGCTAATTTCAACAAATGAGAGTATTCTTTCGTAAAAATGAACGGCGACGTTTGAAATTTATTATTTGAGTCAAATATATTTTGAAATAGATCGTGTGAAACATCTGATCATTTGCCATTAGTTTCAGTAGGCATTAGTCAAACATTAATAATAATATCGTATTGTTTGGTTGAAAACCCATGAAATTCAATTGTATTGATTAATTGATCGGAAATGACATTCTCCATACGAACTGTTGGATGGGTTGGACGAAATGAATAAATAATGTCTGAATTGCTGCAGTAGAAAATTAAATTTCGAATATTTTTTCGATAGAAGTAAAAATATTATTTCTATCCTTTTGTGCACACAGAAAAAGAAATTTGTTATTTTTACTGTTAAATAGAATTACAGTAGAACCCCGTTATAACGAAATGCAGGGAACTAAGAAAATTTCAAAATAATTTCGTTCTGTCGGTTTTTTCAGAGAAATTGTTTTCTATTTTTATGCCTTGCAAAGACATTTTGCATTTCGTCACAACGAGAATTTCGTTATAACGAGGTTTACTGCCAAAGCAAGGTCATATTTTCTCGTGCTAAAGCATAAACCGAAGCAAAGCGATAGTAAATTAATTTATTGAAGTACAAAATGGATGGACATTCCACAATTGGTTACATTTTTTGAAATTGTTAAGTTACATGAATTTATGGGCTTGCGAGGATTTCATTTCTTTTCTAAACTGCACACACTCGAATACGAAGCAGTTTAGGTTATTTTCTTTTATTGTCAACTATTATATTTGTGGCTACGGCGTATAGAAGTAAAATTGGGAAAGGAAAGAAACGTAAAACGAATCTTGCGCTGCACAAGGGAAAAATTATAAGCTAAAAGCAGCTGTTATTGGACAGGTTTGTCTTGTGAGCACTTTCCAATGGGACTCCAGTTTGAGTGACCTTTTGTCTGCTCACAAGATCAAAATCGGTTTTACCAAAAGAGCTCCATTACAGGTCGTAATATGAGTGCTGTCAAAGCAAAAAAAGGTCTGGGACGAATGACCTACCTTGAGTTAGATTTATTCTTCTTTTTTCTTATATATGAAGAGAAAGTTTTATATTAAAAGTTTGTCTCTCGCTCTCTTTTATACAGCTGTTATTGAATTTTTTTATTCTGATCGAACCTGGGTCGAGGTCAGTTATAAATTAACAAATCGACAAAGTGAAATTTATGTTTTTTGAATCGATTTTTCTTTAATAAAAACAATTTTGAGAAGTTGAAAATTTATCGATTCTCCGCGTGCAATTTGTCGAGATTTTACTTTAAGTTTTTATTATTTTATGTGTTATTTATTATTTATTTTTGCGGAGTAGGAGTTGAATCTGCCGTGTATGTCTGTTTTTGTTTTTACCAATTTTCTCTTCTCTTCAGAACACATGGCGCTGCACTTTAATAGAATTCTGTGAAAATTCGGCAATGCTAACACAGACACCACCACTTTTACATTTACATAATTTTCCACTGTGGAATTTTGTGTTTGCAAAGTTGTCGTGTGGCTGAATCTTTTGATGGACGAGTCTGAATAATCTTGTGAATGCAAATCATCTTCAAACATTGATGCATGAATAGAACCAAAAGCTTTGCGGTGTTTTTTTTTCTCTTTCACCATGTACTTTTCCAGTACTTTCCATTTTATATAAAGCTGAAGTTTTATACCTAAAACAAATGAATAATTAAATGAATTCTAGCTTATAAATTAAATAACTGCATGGAAATTTTTTTTTTTTAGTTTGTTTTGTAGGATTTCATAAGAAAAAATTCAATTTTAAATCTGGAAAGACGTGAAGCAGGAATAACAGAGTAAAAAAATGCTTGAGAGGGATTTAAACTAAAGTACTTAGCACTTAACCGTATTTTCTTACGAGAAAGATATTAAATTACAGTACGAACTTTTTGTCTGCTTGAAATGAAGAATTCCGTTTGTTAAGCTTCTTATAACTAAAAAATTAATTGATGAAAACGATAAAAGAAATTGTTTCGTCTAAATAGGATGGAAAATTAATCTTAAAAAAATTAAGAGTAATTTTTTAATTTATAAAAATAATTGATCTTTATTTTACATCATTTGGAAACAAGTAGATTTTGTTTTGAACGTGGATGTGGCTTCCACTCAACGAGATTACTCATGTGTAGAGTTGCCATTTCACCTATTCCTTTTTTCGGTGCTATCCTCCACCATCACAGATGCCATTCTTCCATTATCGATTTGGGATTCAAAGGAGTAGGGCATGCGGAAAACCAATCAGAAGAGCGAGTTTCTCGTCCGAAAGGCGTCAGACCACCGCCACCTTTCTTCCTTCATCTGCCCCCATTAAAATTGCAGTGTTTGCCATCTCGAGCAATACACTACTCTTATCTCAGTTGTCGGGAATTCGAGGCACGAAACTAGAAAGTGAGACCTTTTTCTTCTTTCTTTTCCAAATATGAGTTTTGTCTTAAGGCCTAGAGGGCTTCTTTTTATTCTATTTTTTATTCATTTTTTTTTATTGCCGAAGAAATTAATAACGTGTACAAGAGTCGTTGTATGTTATCAGTCACGTTTTCTATTCCTTTAGGTGAAATGGGCAATGTTGGATAGAATAATTTGTTTTGATTTCATCGTTTTCGTATGTAAATTAAATCTGGATAGTGGTTTCTTTTTATTTTATTGAGGATTTTTAAAAAATATTTTCAAGAAATTGAAATAGAAGTAATTGTTTGAGAAAAATATTTGTTCAAAACTGTTCCTCGTAAGATAAAAGGTTGCAAGGTATTGTTGATAGGATTTGTAATTCCATTTATACCTATTTTGGTCCCCTACCTTGCCATTTCTAATGGTATTTTCTAGGGCCTAAAAAAATCCCGGCTTAGAAAAAAGAAGTGACTTACAATTGTTGTGCTGAGGGAAGAGAACAAAATCAATCTGATGAAATCCTTTCTAGACTTGGCCGTTTAGAGTGAGTAAAGTTGGCAATTCTGGCTAGGTATAGATCTTAGTGCAATCAGCAAGCCGACCTAAAAATTTCGACGAAAATTAAATTAATGACTTTAGACAAAGTTGGTCTCTTTAAAAAATTTATTTCCTTTTTGTAAAATTATAAACGAACAATTATGAATGCAGTTTTCGTAATTTTGAAATTAGAATTTAAATATTTAAATATTTTAACGTAAGAACAAGTGACCACAAGACAAGAATTTGCAAATAGCAGTTGGTTGCCCCATTAGGTTAAAGTGGACATTTAGTAAAAATTCAAGGTTGAGTATTTTGTATTGTTATTTTTTCACTGCTGCGAACTAACTTAATCCGATGAGGATACATTGTTCTTTAGGCAATGCGAAGTAATTAGAAGTGTGGCCATGACACGTTCAAAACCTTAATCCAATAAGACGAGTCCACGGATTTCTTTGAAACGTGTCTGTAGAGGAGCTTATATGGTTGGTTTTTCTACTTTGCCAACGCTTTTGTGCAAAGAATGAATTAGGTCTAAGACTTTGAACTTAGGCTGACATTATTGACGATAGTTTTCTTTCTTGGATCTTATTTCCCACCCTTGTTTTTCTCACTGCAATTGGGTAAGGGCATTACTGATACGGAGATGTTGAAAGACAAAACTAATTGCAAATTGCATTTGATGATGCCGAGTTTCGAATTGTATTTTCAATCAAGGCGTTCCCTCGAGACTGAAATTAAAAGAGAATTAATTAATGTTGAATTAATAACATTAAAGAATTTTATGGATGAGGCTAGACTGGTGTATTGTGGGAATGAATAACAGCCCGAGGGCATTTTTCTTTCGTTTACTTACCCACGTACGATTGACTCGTAGACAATACACAATAAAAACAATGGGCAATACCGAACGTGTATACAACTTACAAAGTAATTACACATGTACTAAAATATTGCGACAACCAATTTCGGCAAGATGAACAGTAATGATTGGATTTTCTTTTTTTTTCTTTTCTATCAACGTATAAAGTGGCAGCTGAGGTTGTTGTGTCGTTTCAGTTACGTCTTCTTTTGGAATTAGCCCCCAAGATACCACCTGCATCTTAAATTCTTGGGATAAAAGTCGATTTTTTTCAAAAATGTTTTTTGTGTCAAGGAGATTAAAGACAGCTTTAAGGAACTAATTAGAAAGTAAAAAGTTTTAAATAAAACTTTTTGTTTTGTCTTTCACTCCAGTACCGCTATTTGGAGAATGTTAAAGTGGCACTTCCGGTTGGATTAGAGTTTTAAATTCCAACTAACACCGGAATACTCAGAGTTCAAGTGCCAAGCGCAACCGGATGTGCCCCCTTAGCTTGTCCAAGTTGCATTAATGTGGATATTTTGTATATGGTATCGGAGTTTTTTTTTTTAATTTTATTTTTTACATTAAAATGAGGCGAGTCAGGCGACGTGATTGAAGTAATTTAGGTAATTGAATTTAGGAAAAGGTGATGTCAACTGATTTTTTTTTAAATTAAAAAAATTAGGTAAATTAGGTTTGCTTACATCTTATTTTGGCAATTAAGTTTTGTACAGGGAAATCACTTGTTAAACACTGGACATTACATTGGCATTAATTTGATTGAATTAATTATTGCGCGGAAAATCATAAGCAAATCAGCTCAATTACCGGATGAAAAAATTGTTTTTAATTAGTGGAAAAAATGTGGAAATTAATTATGTATCGAGTGTTGTAAAATTATTCGAAATAATTAGAATTTCAACACGTACTACAGCAAGTGAATTATCTAAGCTTAATGAAATTTGTACGGCGGATCATTTCTTGCAAGGGAAGTAGTGAAGAAGGATATAAAACTGGAATAGTTTGTTCTGATGGTGGAGACGTGCTAATGTTTACTCGAGTCGGGTCCAATCACATTTTTTTATTTTTGAAATTGGCTGTGATGGAACACAAATTTTAATTTTAAAAGTGACAATATTTATAGAAGGGAACAGAGATTGCACTTTGCCTTCAGGGCGGGAATGACAGTTAATGCAGTCATTCTTATTCCAAGCCCCATCATCTCGTGCCTAGGCAATCCAATAGCTTGACAGAATAAAAGGGAAGGAAAAAATGGAGCTCTTTGCGCCTGGCTGCGAGAAAAATCATTGTGTTGCAACCTATCAGAAATCTGGAACAGGCACCAACTGGAAATGAAGGCCTCCTGTCTCATAATTGCTCAGTTAATTCAGTGAAGGAGAAAATGCACTACAGGGAAATGTTCAGTTTTGACATTACTAACGCTTCACTTTGATAGCGATTTAATGTGACATCACACTTCTGATAGTGTTCTTATCAACGGAAGTATATCTTTTGTCATTTGCATAAGGTTATTAAAAAGTTTCCTTTTATTTTATGCATGGAATCGACGTACTTTTCGACGCTTTTCTTAAATTTTAATCATCAACTTTTCTATTGACTCGTTTGTTATTGCATTACAGCTAATAGAAATTAAATTTTTACTTGTTTACTCGACTGGATGCAGTTTCCATTTTAAAGATGAATTATGAATTAAGGAATTTAAATAATTTACTAGCTGCAGAATGCGCCTTGTGGAATTAGTGACAAACGCGATTAGTTTGGGTTTACTGAAATGTCATCTTCTAGTTCTGTTATTGAAATAAATTATTTGAAAGCATTGACTTGCTTCAGAACAACAAATCGTATTTATTTATCAGTTGCATTTGCAGTCTTAACACGAATCAAATTTGGCATTGATTCAGAGAGGGAAAAGGTCAACGTTGATGTGACGCTTTATTTTGCGTTTGTAAAGCTCTTGTTTACGTTTTTCCCATTGTTGTAACTCAGGGCTAATGACAGGAGTTGGGTGAACTTTCCTTTAAGGATTCTTTTACTCTCAATATGCAAACGATTACCTACAAAAGAACCATCGATTTTACTTAAACTCTGTTTTCAACTAACAAACGCTTCAATTCTAAGGAGGATAAAAAGATTGCATTGAGTCTCGAGGAGAAAACAATGTGGTCATTTATTCTTCTCTCACCGAAGCTCTTGTTTTTGTTATTTAACAAAAAAAAAGTTTTAGCTACAGTATTTATAATAATTTAGGTTCGGTTTTACTTTGAATAACAAAAATCAGTAAAAATGAAAACAAGCGCTCTTAAGAACATGAATCGTAAACATGTTTTCAATACAACCTTGGGTATCAAATTTCAGTTTTTCGCATAAATGAATATTGTTTTTAAATTCTTTTACTTTTTTTCGGGAAAAAAAATCAATTTAAAATTCCTTCTTGGGGATGAAGTCATATACATTTTTCTTTTGAAAGTTTAATACGCATTGAACAGTGTAGTGAAATGAGAAAGTTCTGATCCTCTGCTCAGGTTAATGAAGTCATAACCTTACTAATTTCGTGCCATATTTCAAACTATACGAGCCTGTAGGAAAGTGCACTTTTAATTGCAATTGCAACCAAGATGGGAATGCAACTTCGACTCAAGTAATGTGTAACAAATTAAAATGCAATGCTTACGTTTGCTGCATCAAAGAAACCACGGCCTTTCACCTCTGAGATAGCCTGGCCGGCCATCAACTAGCTCCAAACGGGTTCTCTGCTTTCGTCGAGTGATGCGACGAGTTACTTTCAAAAAATATTTTTCTGGATAATTATTGTGGAAAGGAAATTGTAGCAAAATGTAAACAACACTTTGTGTCATGTAATAACTGACGAGCATTTCATTATAACATAGCCTATGATCCTTCTCGGCGAATCAAGAGAAATTGAAAGTATTATTTTATGTAATGGGGGGGGGGGGGGAACTGTGTATTTTTATTGTTACAAAGGCGTACAGAAGTCGCTGGCCTCGATTGCTTATCTGTAGAAAGAGTAGAAGTAGCAAGAAAGATGTGCAGCATCACACTTTCTTGCTCTCATGTGGTTTGAAAACCATAAAAGGATTCTAAACTTGGTAAAATTTTATCTACTCTTGAAATCTCTTGCACTCAGCTTTTACCTTGCTATCTATACACACACCACAGTTGCGGATGAGGAAAAAAAGTTGAGTGGAATTTTAAAAAGCCAAATTAATGGTGAGAAAAGGCAACATTAGAAAACGGATAAATTATTAGAAGTAAAAATGTTGGTTTATTGGTTGAGCGTTTGTTTATCGTTTCTGTGTTGTTGCCTAGATACTGTAATGAATTTTCTTATATTTCGCTTTTTCTTCTGTACCGACATCTTATGCAGTTTACATAATTAACATAAAATAAACTATTTTTATAATTAAAAATTGTATAAACACGCATGTGTTACGATGATAAGGTGGTAGTTTGATTAGTTTTTATGTGATGTCGTCTTTGTTGCATTGGTTCTAGTCATCTGTCATTTTTCTTGTTGGCGCTGGAGCATGAATGAGTAATTGGCTTCTGCTTGACTCTGTGCCATGCACCACAGCCTCGTGTGGGTCGAGCATTATCAGTCCATCCTCGGTGGCACACTGAGTGTTGGCACAAATCCAGTTGCTTTGCCCAAACACCAACCCATCATCAAAACCATAAAATCTCACGGAAGAAAAGACATTTGCGCGAGATATTATTGTAGGAGTCCTATTTTTTATGTCTTATTGCTGTTTATTCTCTTAAGTTTGGCGTTGATGGTGGATATGAGTGTATGTATGTAGCAATGCAAAATTATTAATGAGGAGTTGGATGTTTTGGCGGTCTAGGAGTAAAAATATTTGTTTTATTTGTTCGAGAGGATAAAAGTGACATAGCATTACATATTTTCTCTTAATTAACTTTTTTTATTAGTTTCTCGGAGGAAAGTAAACTGTTTTGTTTGTATATTAAAGAATTTACTTTGGAGTTTTACCGACATTTTGTAAACAGGTGCACTATTTATTTTTCTTGATTTGAATTTTCTAATTTATAATTTTACCAAAGTAAACAGTAATATTATTTTAACTATTTTTTTTTTGAAAAAATGTTTGAAAATTAGATAGATATTGTCCGGTTCAGTTTTTGAATAATTTATAAACATTTCTTCTGTTTCGAATGATAAGAAGTGAGAAAAACGTTAACAAACTTACAAATCTTGAAGCCAAACCTTCGTTTTCGGAAGTGAGGGCAAGCAAGAGACAATTGAGTTATCTTGTCCAGTTTTAAACATTAAAATGTCAGTTTCACTTCTCATGCAGTCAAATTGACAAAACACAAATTGGGACTGCATTTCCCAAACTAGAGGGTTTTTAAACAATTTTCTCGATCCTTTTTTCGGTTTTCAAGTGGAAAATAGTACCTGATCTTTGCAAATCTGAAATCAGATTTCACTCTTATACTGAAAAATTACATTTATAGTCCGAAAATGCTCTCCATCTTAGAAATTAGACTTCCAGCGTCAATTTTAAATTGGAAAATAGAAATTTCGCAATTTTTAACATATACCATAATTCATCAACGTTTGAGTCAGCGGTCTTCGTGCACGAGTTATTTTTGAGTTTTTTTCTAACTCAGTATTATAAACAAAACAAAACAAATGCTCGATTGCGCTATCTTTACTTATCACGAACATGATTCAAGAACAACATACAAATTGCATTTACAGAGCTGCTGCAGAGGTTTGCGAGATCACTGCAATTCGTATGATATTTGATTTTATTTTCAGGGACTTTTTTTTTTGGTTTAACCTTCCCTTCTATTACCATGCAGGTTTCTTTAAAAATGTCGCCTTTGCGGCGCGGGTGTTGGGTCGATGGTTTCACAGGGCCTGGAGAGAAGCTCCGACTACTGTTGGCCTTGCATAGAAATCTCACAACTGGTGGCATCAACTGACCACGAAACTGTCGTCAAATTAGACAGAAATCTCTGAAAATCGTGCTGGATAATAACACTGCGTTATGCAGCAAAGCATTCGTAGCTGTTGCCGGAAAAGATGTAAATTTTTATTTCAATATTTTTGTAAACAGAAGAGCCCTTTAAAAATCTTTACGATTTCTTTTCGATTTATGAGGGCTGAAATATTTTTCACGAAGAATAGAAAATAGCTTTAAATGTTTTTGAATATATGAATAGGTTGAGGGCAACAAACTTTCATAAGCTCTAGATACATTAAATTGTGTGAAATGTATTTTGATTCCATTTCAGATGGTATGAATATATTATGTATATTCAAAAACAATATTTATACTGTGTTTAAGAAAAATTCGAATTGCGACTTTACGTTCTTGCGAGGAAATGATTCGATTTTCTTTTCGTTCTCTTCACATTGTAATTTAGAGACGATTTTGATTTGTTATGTGTGCGGATAGTTAAGTCGGGATCGTCAACCTCGCTGCGCAATGTAAAATCCATTGTGGTTTGCATTTGTTATTGTGAAAACTGAGAATGGAAATTACATTTTTAGGATGTTTGAAAACTTTACTCTTGTTCTAGGGGTGCATGGAATTTTAAATGAAAACATTTGCACAACTGTTCACATTCTTTCCTCACGAACATATATATAGTACTGTACAGGATTATGGTTAAGTTTTCTAACGTTTTTCTTGTTTATCTTTTGTGGACTGTGGATGGGACTGCAATACCTACTTGGTATATATAATATTTATTCAAAGCAGTTTTTCTCTGCATGCACACATACAGAGCTTATACTTTATTCCATAAGGGATATTTGAATTGACAAAATTTTGCACGAATTTTATACATACATTTCAGTGAAGTTTCTGCTTATTCGTTCAAAGCGAAATGCTTGTGATGGAAAAGAAGCGAGATATATTGCATTTTTTCCTTTTCTGCAGTACGGTGTGAAGTAAATACTTATTAATATTAATAAAGCGTTTTTGGTATTTCTGACAGACTTTGTAGTGTTTGATTTCTATTTACACGAACAATTAATGTAAAAAAAAAATTAAATGAATTTTCTTTAAAAAAAAAAAATTCAATTGCGTTCATTAATATTTCAAGAACAATATTCTTTTTTATATTTATTTTTACATTAATTATTTGTTGAAATGAGAAAAGTAAATTAGAAATCAGTTCAAGTACAATCTAGCCGTAGAACTTTTCCTTGTTATTTGATTCTTGAAGTGAATACATATTTTTTAAAAATGATGATGTTGATGGGCCATTAAGAACGTTAATGAGGGATAGATGTTGTAAACAAAATTCTTTATGAGTGTATCACAGCAATTGATAGTTGAAATTCTTTTTTTTAGTAGGTTTTATGCCATCATTTTTCATAAATATTTTTAAAAACATCCCTTTATTTTTTATTCGTTTTTTGAAACTGCACGATTTCACTAAAGGTCTGTGTCAGTATGAAAGGAAATATAAAAGTTGGATGAAAGAGATTTACGGAGGATAATAACGGAGTCTGGCAGGACAATTATAAAATTTGTATGTGAAGGAAAAATAAATTTATGTTGAACCCAAGTGAATCCAATTACATGCAAATGTTATCTAAGAAAAGATGACTTTCCCTCCACTCATTTCTTGGAAAAATATAAGAGAAAAAAATCGTGACGATTTAAGGGTAGGAAACAGCTTTGATGAAAATAATTTTCAACTGGTATATAAATTTAAGAAACTATTATAAAGGGTTGAGTTTATAAAAAGAAATTTTTCCTACTTTTTTCTTTTTTATCTGAGGCTAAAAGTGAAATATTTTAACACCAGGGACTCGTAAGTTTTCCTATGAAATATGGTTTATGCCTTTTCACTGTGATCTGTGGCAATTGCAGGGGGCTACATAATAAAATCTTGTTTATGGCTAAACCTCAAAACTCCAAGGAATGGATGTAATTTAACAAACTTTGTTTTCTTGCATAGTTTTACGTATAGACAAAAAAAAAAGTTTTTTGTTTGTTTTGTTTTTGTTTTTTTTTTGAGTTTTTGGTAGCGCAAAATATGTACAAAATTAAACTATTCACGTGTGCTCTTTTCTCATTAGAAAATGACTGTTTTATTTATTTTTTAGCGTGTTGTTTTCAAAAGTGAGTGTTAAATTGCTTAACGTGTTTACGATTTCTGCTGTCGTGGATGATTAAAATTCCATTCATGCTCGACAAACTCTTGGCGACTTATTTGCCAGCGACAAAATGGGTTTCAAGGATAAATAACCCACTTCAGCTTGTCCATCTTCATGCAAGAAGTTTTCATGTTGATTTAAAAGTGAATTTTATTTTTAGACTTCCATTTTGATTTTTTTTTATTTCTCCTTCTATGAGAAAACTTTATGGCTGTCCAAACATGATATGATGAGTGAAATGTCGTCAATCTGGCCACTTTTCAAGCTAGTTACACCTGAAATGTGCTGCTCGATATATAAATCTTCTTAAATCGTTTTTTTCCCCCCCCTCATGTTGGACGATGAGAAAAATCCGGGCAATATTTCTGTTATTATTAGAAAGGGTGCGAGTTCTATGGTGGACTTGAATGGTTTTTCTCTTTTTTGGGAAGCAAATAAATAAAACGTAAGTCAAGAATAGAAAAGATGATGAGGATTGAGGATTTTGGAGAGGAAGGCACTATTGAAGACTTCTCTCTTTCAACGGAGACTCGTCATTTCTTTTCGGATTAGGATTTCTCGCTGTGCATCATCTAAGGCCTTTGTCGACTTGTTGTTGTAGATGGAGAGCGGAATTTCAGCTGGCTTGACACAGAACGAGCGTGTTGGTTGCCAAAAGTATTCACTGGCTTCAGCAAAGAGCCGTTTTTGGGTATTTATTGCAATTTCTTCTTATTTCGAATTTGCTCTTTGAAAGGATCTTTAAGAAAGGAAGGATCAATCTTGCGGATACAGAATTATTTGAATATTTAATTTAGTAGTTTGGAACACGTTGGGAAAATGTGACACAACGTGCTAGTGTTATGTGTTTAAATTGTTATGCAAATTTAATTATGCTTTTTTTTTTCTTTTTTCTTTTTTTTTTGAAAACTGACTCACGAGAGGATGCAATGCGTGCAAATCTCTGAAAATTATTCTGCGCTATACTTGGAAAAATGATAACGCTTTAATTTGAAGGAGGAGGAAAAAATTAATTAAAGCTTCTACTGTAATTAACAATAAAATCTCTGGGATTTCTTGCATGTGCATTCTTTAATTTTTTTTGTTTGAACAGTTTACGAAAATTCTTTCTCTGGAGGAGAAAAAAATATTTATTTAAAAGGAATTTTTGGCTCTTAAATAATACTTCTAATTGAAAAGTTTGTCGTTTGTTTTCTCTTTTTTTCTGTTTTCAGTTTTCCCATTCTTTGGATTTGTAAACTTTAAAAACATTTCTCTTCGATTGACTGTTTTTATTGCTACAGTATGTAAACAATATAAAAAGACATAAAAACGCCCTTTCTTGGTAAATTTAGAACAAATTATTGATCGAAAGGTAACTTTAAAAGAATATCAAATTTAAAGTTTGAGTCGATTTATTTCGGAAGTTGATTACGAGCAGCTAACATTCCGTGGTTAAAAATTGAGTTAATTTCAAGAAAGTGATTAAATTTTGACAAATTAAATAAAGTAAAATAATTGATTGAATTCATCTCGTCTTAACTTGGTTCTTTTAATTGAGGAGGTCTGTCACGCAGTAAGTTGAAAAATCGTGTTAAGCTGCACTCAACAGCAGTTGATTCAAAGGAGAGGATAATGAACGAGTTTGATGTGAGGAGTGCGGAGGGATTCATTTCTTACGCAAGCAATTACAATTAATAACTCCCTGCTGCTAACAAGCCTGTTGCAGACCTGGCTCATAATTTACTTTATCTTCTTTCTCTTTCGAGACAGAGTTAAGAAGGGAAATGTAGAATCAATAAGAAGCGGGTGAGTGTGTTGGTATTTTTTTCCCTTCTTTTCTTTTATGTAATTTCCCGTTTTCCGATCTTGTGTGCAGTATATGGAACGAGTGAAAAAAAAATTGTAATTGGGTTGAAGGTTTTTGTTGAGTGATCAACACTTGAAAATAATAAGTGTGACAGGATTGAATTTTTGAATATTTCTATTTTTTCTTTTCTTCTCCGAAGGTTTCTTTTTCTTTAAAACGACATGGTTGTAGGCGCCTACAATAATTTTGTGCATTTCCCTCGACTGGGTGGGATGGAGGTCGTTGGTGGAGAATAAAAGTAAAAAGAAATTGGACACGAATTGAGTGGAATTGAAATTTATTGTGGCATGCGTGGTACAGGTGAGAATGGATTCGAAGTAATTTCGTTCGATGATGAGTTTCAGCGCAGCCAGCTTTGGCACCTGATGGTCTTTTCTCATGGAGTTGAAGAACCGAAAATTCATTTAATTTTCTTTTGTAAAATCACGAATGTGTGAGATTAAAATAAAATTATAAAAAAAATTTTAACTTCTCGGTTAGAAAAGTGAAAATCGAATTTTTTATAAATCGTATTTGCTCAGGGATAACGAAATCAAGCAGTTAACATTCGACGAAGTACGAAGAAGGATATTTTTGATTTGTCGTCATTTCGTGCTAGATAAATCAAGTAACGAAACTCGATAGGGAGAGATTTATTAACTGTGATTAAAATTTTCCTTTCCGTGCCACCTGACTTCATATTTACTACCATTTTTTTTATTGTTTTTATACCGTTAATAGTTATTTTTGCTAGTTTATTCTGATTGCAATCTTTTATTACCATTAGGCTTTAAAAATAGAATAGATTAAAATATATATTAATGTTTAAGTCTGGAAGGAAAAAATCTATACATGGAAAAGTTGTTACATAAAATGGTTACAAAGGCGAGACAAAGGAAAAGCATCTTCTATACTATCACCGTTTGTGCCTAAAGAATTCTTGTGGTCGTGTAATTACAGTTTCTTATCTCTGGTCGTTGTCGTCGTTGTGTTGGCAATGAGGCGCCTCTTGCTGCCGAGAGAGAACTCTTGAGGTGCTGAACTGGGGCGGCCAACGACGTACGATAGGGGAAGACGAAGGGCTGATGCTTGTTTCTCTCTCCCCCTCTCTCTTTCGCCATCAGCACGTCTTAATTCCGTTATTTTCCTCTTGAGTGCCCTCTCTTTCCTTGTTCAATTACTGAATCTCGTTGCATTCTTTCTTATTGAGAGCGAAACAAAAGGGGAAAGTAGATAAAAAATGGAAAATATAAAAATGTAAATAATTTAAAACGGAAGAAAACTAGAACCATGATTGGTTAGAATTGGCTCGTTCTATTCTGTTCTTCGGGTTTGACTCGAGATTGCTTTTTGTTGTGGAGGTACGGCGGATTTAAGAATGGCGCTGAAATGGCTCGGGTAATGTATCTACTAGGATTTAAAGTCGCGACTACGGCCATTTTGGCGTCTGGAATTGCAGAAGGCTGAGTTGTCGTGGTAATTCGGTAGCATGCTGTAAAATATTTTTTTAAACAGTAGGGAAATGTAGGAAATGGTTCAAAGGTTAATGGTGAAAAATAAAAATTAATAAAATATGGTGTTCATGTGGTTTTTAGCTGATGAAATTCCATAAAATATTTTGTTCTTTGTTTTAAGTGATGAAATTGTTCGTTTTTATTTAATTTGCCACGTCGAATGGCGTTTAATGAATAGTTAATTTGAAATTAAGGTGAATTTATTGTGATATCTCGCACACTCGGCTTCAAGGACCTTATTACCCGTTATCACTATGTGGTATTAAATGTGGCCACATTTCATATCACATATTTTGGCAATGGTTTATGCTCAAAAACAGCAGGCATACCAGACGCTCCTTTTTGCAATTTAATTAGGGATATGACGTACGTTTGAATTTAAATAATGCAAAAATACAAAGAATGAAAACTTTTAACATTAATTTGCACTTTACTTTAATATCATGTTGTGATGGTGGCTAAAGATTTTCATATATTTTGTTGTTTTTAAGAAATTAATTTTTGGTTTTTCAAATACAATAATACCTAAGGATTTAAATTTGAGGTGAATAATTGTTTAAAATGTAATGCCCGGTGAAAGAGGGACTTATTTTGGTTTATTAAAACCGGAAACAAAAACAACGGAATAAACAAAACTGTTTTTCAAAATTTAATTACATTTTAATAATTAAATTTTAGTTAAATCCAAAGAATAACTGAGTACTATTGATTTTTTTCTCTTGTTTTGTTTTTAAAACATTATTTTTTAACCATTGTTTACAAAGCACGAAAGCTTGGAAGCTGGTATTACAGGAGGGTGGAGGCGGAACACTTAATGTGGAACCAGATAGGGCATTGATTATACCGCTTTTTCTTTTATATGGGCCATTTAAAAAAAGCAATGACCCCACCTATCAGATGTAGCCGTGCATGCACTGTGAAGAAATTTCTAATGTCAATACTGGTGTTTCGGACAAATTACAGATACGTTCCACTCCGTCTACTGCAGAGTAAATATTTACCAACAACTTCATTTGTCATTCCTTTCCTACCTTTCCATCGATTTTTGACACTGAAAAATATTATTTATGACAGTGCGGAGTGAAAAGTATTCTTTTCTGCAAACTAATGAAAAAAAATAGGGGAAAAAAAAGGAAATCTGGCGTGTGCAAAACGTCATCGAGATCTGTTCTTCAGAGTATAGCGGGAGATGAAGTGTGGGAGGTAGTGGTAACAGAAGGTTTGAAGGCACAGTGAAAGAGTGAGAGACGTACTCAGGAAGCCCCAAGCACCAGATAAGAGTGAGCTCGAGACTGAGAACATTTTCTTGCTTCTATCGTCTTATGACATGAGCCATGGAGAAGGAAGTGTGCACTCGTTCGGCCGACGAAGTGAGGTATATCGGAAAAGAGTCGACATTTGTCGATCTTCTTCTTAAAACTTGCTTTTTCAGCGCTTGTAATATCGGGATTTTTATTCATGGCCTAAACGTAGCAAAGTAGTTCTAATCCATAAACTGCCGTTTTCGAGTTTTTTGCGTTTTTTTTTTTTTTGCTTCTGAAATTGATGTTGTTAGTAACGGTCACGTTGCTGTGCATTCATTCGGTTGTTGGAATTTAGGTTTTGACTTTTTCTTTATGAATTGTGACAAGCGCAGTTCATGAAGCCACGAAAGCGATGCAATAATCCTGCAGGTCAGAAACAAAACCAAATGGCAAATCAATAAGGCCTTCGTGTTTGTGTGCGCGCGAACTGAACCTAGGGAAAGGAGCCTTCTAGTCGCTTCCTCGCGTTGCATGCAAATCGGTTTTGTTTCGGCGATGCAAATGTAGATATGTTTTCTCAAATTTCTTTGAGGTACTCGAAGGTTGTGTTATTTTGCATTTTTTTTGCTTATATAAATTGTCGATTTTATTTATGTACAGAAATGAAAAATAGGTCTCTACATGACAAAGCACAATAAAATGAGAGAAAATGGTGAATGGACGGAGTGGCTGATGTGGGGTTGAAGGATCGGGGCGTGGTTGGTTAGATGTTGAGATACCGTATAGAGAATGACAGATGTCGAGATGACAGTTGTTGTTGTTGCCCTTGTTGTTGTATTTTTTTTAAAAAGAAAAAAAAAAACATTTATTTTATTTCGTATTAGTTGTTTGAAGCCGAATACCAACACTCAACAAACGGAAGAGCCGTGATTGGCTGCATTTCTTGACACCTTAAATTTTTCCAAATTCAGTTCCGCAGCCATTACTTGATTACAAAGGATTCCAATTTCCTTCAGAACTCAATTTTTGCAATTTTTTCTTTAAGTAAGCAAAATTCCAGTCATCTAGAAATGCAAAGGAAAAAAGTAGAAGAAGAAAGATCCTGGTCCCCAAAGGGAGTAATCAGACTCGGGCACACAATGAGCTAAAGGCATGGAGCATGCAAGGAATGTAGATGAAGTCATCCCTTGACAACCGTCATTGCCATATTCATTGGCGAAAACTGTTTTTTTTTTTTCGTCTTTTTTTTCCTGGTAAGATTTGAGTTTTTCAATTTGCCAAATCTTGCTCAAGTTGTAAGATTTAAGAAATGTATTACGGGGAGGGCTTTTTTTTGCCGGCCGAACTACTTTGGAATGGAATAAATGCAAAGTGAATTAGGTAGCGAGAGTGAAAAAAGGAAATAAATAAATGAAATGTTTTCCAGGTGTTGTGTTGTGTGAATTTTCCCAGAAAACAAAGGAAAGGATTCAGCAATAGTAGTAGTAGAAATAGCACGCAACTTTATTATATCAGACCAAAACACACATCTTTCGTGCATTAAATTTTGTTGGTTGTAATGAAAATTTCCATTAAAGCTGAGATTTTGCTATTTCATTTTTTAAAAAACAGACATTATTAAAGCAATTAACATAAATTAGTGGTTTTTTGGCATATTTTATTTTACATATTATAAACATTTAATCGTTAACAATTTTATCTTTTTTTTTGTTATTTTAAAAATGAAATAGCAGTTTTTAAAGAAGGAATCACCATAACTTTGGGTAGGATATTACGCGTATGAAATTTCCCACTTTAATTAAGCAAAACGAGCCCAGCATAGATGGGACTGTTTCTTAATTAGAACGATTTCTGGCACTGCCATGCACATCTGCCAACAATTTCTCTGCTATTGGAATAAGTATGTTGTTGTCTTAGTACTGGCTGGGGCTTAACTGGACTCGAGTTAACAGTTAGATAATTTGCTCGAGTGCTTTGATGGGATTTATAGGATTGGCCTTTGCCTACAGAATCGAGCGGTATTTGAAGGTATAGACTGAGCATTACTGCGATGTTGATCTTCAAATTGTTAAAGAGGTGTTTTTAATTCAATGAGCAGTGGACAATTCAATAATTTCAAATTCTCGAATTAAATTTCGATTTAATCTCGTTATTTAAATTTATCGAATTTCGAGGGTGTTTATCAATAACAGTTGCAATATTAATAGCGAGTAAAGAAGCGAGGCAATCGTTTGTTCGAAATAAGATGGTGAATGGGGGAAAGGTCAAAGGAGACGTTCGATAATGGCTATGAATAAGTAATTGGTCGTGGTTTGTGCCAATAACAATTTTGTCACTTTAGTTATCTCCAAATGTGTTTGTAATTCGAAGTAAAGTTTGAAATACCTAGATTAAGGAAACGAACTATAAACTTTCGCATTTTGAATACGATGGAATAAAAAGGCAATTTGAAATCAAGTATTGCTTTTGACACTCCAAAAGGAACCTAGGAAGAGAAAGCCCACGTTATTGGCACCTATAATGTTGAAAATGAATAGAATCCACACACTGAGATGATAGTACGGTTACTCGAACGTCATTTATCTTCGGTTCCCTTCACTCAATTCATTACGGGTCTCGATTTGTAGATGGTGTTTTGAAGCGGCATGCACTATGCCGAAAACTTTTCAGCATTGTTTGAACTGTTTTAAGAAGGTTGTTGACCCTTGGAAATTGTTATCTGCAATTGTCTTATAAATTAGTCGGTAGTGGTACTAAAAGAGTCTTTACTTGCAATTCGGAACTCTATTACAACATTTGAGTCTTACCAAGAACAGTTAACTCCCATCTAGTACTCTTTTTGCTTTTACATTGTCTTTCGGTTTACTGAAGTTGTGAATCAAAAAACAATCTTGGAAATGGATGGATGAAAGCGTGAATTGTTTTGTAAACTCAAATTAAACTTTCATCGCTTTCAAAACAAACGCTTTTGTAATGAGATTTTTTTGTTGTTAAACAGCAACGGTAACTACAAAGTGAAATGGTTTCATTCCATAAGCCACTTGTCTTCATTTCACATATACAGTTTTGACCATCTGCTGAATTAAACTGCAGATGGCTCCTGGCAACAGGAAGCAATCCACTTATGACCTCTGACTCTTTCCTGAGGATCTAAGGCAGAAGAGAACATTTGTACAGTGTCAAGCGCACGGACTCTGGCTTTTAACTCGTTCTGACGATAAATTTGAAAAAGCATTTTTAAAGTACTTTTAACTCGATTGCATCTAAATTTCGCCTTTTCTAAAGAAAATTCCAATTATTTAGGTGAGATTTGCTGTTTCTTCGATTTCTTTAAAGGGCATAAAGCAGAAGAAGAGAAACTTATTGGTCCCTGGTGAAAGCAACGTGTGAATTTATTATCCAGAGATATCTCCGTGAAATAGTGTGCGATGTATGGTCGTGTTGCGTAGTGTTTTCAACTCAAATGATCGTAAAAAGAAAAAAGTAATAGAAGAGCGTAAAATTATGCCTGCATTTTATGCGATCCAGACCGAGGTCCTGCACAAGATAAAGCAGACTTTGAACAATTTACTATCAACATCTAAAAGATTAAACAACGTATGTTTTTTCTAGAATCACACTTAAGCGAATAGGGCAAGGCAGAATAGGAAAAAGAAATAGCATTTTATGTCTTTGACCCAATGACACTCGGGTAATTTGTAGCCTCTTTGTTTGTTTACATTTATTGGTGGCGCGAAGAGCTTTAGATGACCGCTAGTACCAAAAATTGCGTCTTAAAGTTAGGCAATTTTATTGATTCGGGTGTACAATTCCCTATTGGCTGCACTCATTGTCCCCTACTGAGTGGTTTCAAATGCCCTCCCAATGGGCTCTGATTAACGCTCCTCTACGTGGAAGGAGAACAAGACATTCATTCTTCAAGCACTTTGCAATGAACAGTCAACATTGCTAACGTGTACGATTCAATTATAAGCTGATTTGTGAACTACTGCAAAAGACTCTAATTTTGTCGAAATGTGATTTTATGTGCGATGGATTTAAGTGTTTGGTTTCGAATTTACTTTACCGTTTAACGCGAAAAAATAAAAGGAAGTGTGATTTTATGATCCCCATTGCAGACAAAGTGACAAAAATGTGTTGTAAAGATTAATTGCCCCACTATTTTCTCTGTTGCAAAGAACCAAAGAAGTCGTAAATTTGTAAGTCCATGCCATGTTTTGTATTTATTGGTGTTGAGCAACTTAAACGAGATTTAATGATAACTCACTTCCAGATTTGGTGCGAAGACAATCACGATTTATTAATAAGAAAAAAAATTATTCGAGATTTTACGAGAATTGAAGTTAAGTTACGAATAGTGTAATAAACCAACCTTTATTACTCCTGTAACATAATTTTAAAAAATTAGTAATTAATAAATAAATTTAACACTCCTTTTGTCTAGCCAAGTTTGAAATGAGTTTCTCTTTAAGAACGTCTGAGCCAATCCATAACAACTGCTCTGAAAATGTTATTAATTTTTCTTTTTTTTATTTTATTTTCATTTCATTTCTTTTTTCCCCTTTTTTACTTTTCTTCCTTGCTTTAATGCATAAAGATCTTTTCTAGCAATTTGATTATGACTAACTTTTTGACTTAAATTTCTTAACATTTTTTTTGTTCGCTGACTTATTGCTACGAAATGGGGAAAAAAAATCAAAGTTAAACTTTTCCACAGAATTTTCTAGCAACTTTAAATCTCAGCGGTCGAGATAATGTAATATAATAATACATATACTCCATTTTTTCCTTCCTTTCTTTGTAGTGGAAATCACTCTGTGGAATTAATGGCCGTGGCAAAAACCTATAATTGCAATAGAGTTGAGTTAGCTTTATATGGGGCCAAGTGAGGTTGCGCTTCAACCTCTTCCTATTTCTCAGCTTTTACTCTACCCTTAACTTGACCTTTCCCCTTTACCGTTTAAGCAGATTGTTTTCTTTTAACTTGGCAAAGAAATAAAGAAAAAAGGTGCGAAAAAAGTCACTTAGGTAAACTAACTAGGAAAAACGTAATTGCTTTATATAATTACATCAAAGATCTATTATTAAACATGGTCACGCAGGTTTGTACAATTAGAATACAATTGAATTTGTGTTTTCAACAACTTGGGCATCAAGTGATGCATTATTGAGATAAAATTTCGAGAAGGATTATCGTTGGATTTAAACGGGGGAATTACAAAGCATATTTTAGGCTGTTTATCGATGGAAAAGAATGAATTTCCGTTTTCTCTCTTTGCTTTCTGGTTTGTACAAGTGTTGCTTTGTGGTTTAATGAATGATTTCATGGCTGTTAATGACGTTGAAACGAAGTCATTGGGTTGAGTGAGAACGAGAGAGTTAGCAGAGGAGAAGGGGAAGTGTGGAAGAGAATTTTCCACAAATGAACGTGCACCGAAAGCAATCACACGCGTTTCCTCTCTACAATTTTCCTCCCATTCTTTCATTAACCACACTCGACCACATTTGTGTGTAGTATATGAAAGCATATTTGCAACTGGCAAGTGGTTAAAATTGCAAACTGTCTCATTGCTGATTAGCCACACTGCATTTGCGAAACTAAATTAGCTATATTCCAATTGAAATATTCATTTCATAAAGTTTGCTCTTGTTGCTGTTGTTTTGGCATCAAATTTAACTTTATAAAGATTAGAGCCATTGCATAGGAAAGGATAAGGAATTTCTTGATAAATTGTGATTAAGATTTTTTATATATTTTTTTTTTTAAAACTATTTATTTATAACGATTTATCGGTGTGAGCCGCCTGGTCAGCTATTGCTGATAAGTTATTTAAAACGGGATTGGTTGGAAAACAATTATTAATCAATAGAAATAAATTGTACGACATTTATCAAAACGTTCAATATTTATTTGCCCACTTGTACGTCACAACACAGAAGGTTGAGCCATCGGGTAATTTACTAACAAAGCTGATCTGGTGCTTCAGCTTTGAGTTCTCTTAAAGACAAGGTTGGCATTTGGAATCCCCACAGCACAATCACAAAATTCAAGTCCCGTTGGCATTCTCGGCAAGCCTGCGAACGAATTGCTTTTGGTGAATTCAAAAATCTGCGCATGCCGTTTTTATCAATATATTGGTTGGTGTATGTATTGCTTGTTGGTCAAATTGAATAGTAAGTCGAAAGTTTGGAATTGAAGGTGGTCACTGAAGTGACATTCCTAGTTCCTGTTAACATGTATAAAATTGCGTATAAATTGTTCGAATCACCGCTTCACAAATTGCAGTTTATAAATTGAATGTTTGTGTTACGTTATTTCAAGTTAAACCACAAAATTGTGCAAACATCCTATTGATTGTCAAGAGAATTGAATTCACTAAGCAATAATGCAGTGTTATTGAATAGACTTTCCCGAATTCAACAGAGTACAGTAATTACTTTTTCTTGTGATAAATTTTAATTAAACTGACGATTAGATCGAAGTAATTTCTAATAAAAAATATAGTTTGAATTTAAATACGCTTTAATTTCAAAATAAAAAAGAATAAATGTTAAAACATTTGCATTTCCATTGTAAACATCAGTTTTAGTTAGTGTTATACAGTGCCATCAAATGGGAAACGAAAACGTGCTACTGCGTGGAAAAATCAGGCAGAGGTTAATTCAGTTCAACAAACTTGTATAACCTAATAGGCCCAATTGGGCAATGTTTGCGCAGATTGATAAAATTGGAGAGAGGCAAAGGCAAAAAGGTAGAGGTCACAGTTGGTTTTGCCATCAGAGCGAAAAAATCGATAGTAAAATTCAGTTGAAGCTGTAGGGCTGAGCAGAGTGTGCAGAAAGGAAGATGTGTTTGTCAATGTGTAATGTTGAGGTAAATTTAGTTTGCGAGAGGAAATTAAAAGAATTGGGTTTTTAAAGCTGAGCTTAGATTATGAAGTAATGGTATGTCGTTTACTAGAATGGAGAATGTGAAACTGCAGCGTAATTTATGTGCCTCGTTTCATAACGACATTATGTTTGTGGTTAGGATAATCAATCTCAACTAATTTATGCGGTTGAAATAAATCTGTGAATTTATCCATTAAATTTGCTGCACACGTGCAATGCTTTTATTTCCTGATTTATATCGAGTATAGATAAATTTTGTTTTGAAAAGTCTCTGCTACAAGTCTGATAGAAAATACATTAGATGGACGTGTGGAAAATTGGATAACATCAAGGAAATTCAAAACGAAAAGAAAAATAGCTGAAAAATAAAAAATTGCACAAATTTTCTTTCTTGTCACTGCAATTTCGGTAGCACGCGAAAGAAATTTGTGGAAAAACAAAAGTAATTTAAATACACAATTTAATAAATAAACGCCGGTGATGATATTTGTTTGTAAATGATTTAGAATTGCAAGCTGTGCCTTTATGAAATGACATGTTATGATGATGAATGCTGAATGAGAAGAAATTATGATACAATCCTAGTCGTTGGGCGTAACTTGTTGAGAGCGAATTTAATTCATATTTAAATAAACTTGTTTGCCTCGAAAATTATGTTTCTCTCCAAAGTTATATAAGGTTTCTGACCGCTACAATTTGCTATTTTGCTTTTTCTCATCAACATTCATGAGAAATTGTTTATTGTATATGTCTACAGGTTAAGATCAACTTTGGTGAACGCAACAAATTCGATAGAAGAGAATTGTAACCTGAAGCTTGTTTACGATATTAATAATAGATTCCAATAAAACTTAGTAACAACGTATCATAAATTATTAATGTGGACAATAGCCTTTAACTACAAACTGAAAGTATAGTTTCGCTTCTGTTTGCTTTTTATAATCTTTCCATCACAGTTCTATAACTCAATAATTTTTTCCCTGGCAAATTAATTATTTATATATTTTGCGATTGTAAGCGGTTTGATTTGTATTATTTTTAAATTTCTTTCCAGCTGTAAATATTTGATGAGTTAAGAGGCGAGCAGTTCACTGGAACTACAGAAATGGAAAATATCAATTATTAACAATTTTTTTTCTAGAAAAGAGTAAATCTAAGAGGGAATTTTATGAGATGGTCGCGTCTTGCGAAGATGTTGACAAAATAGATTAAATTTGTGTTTTTAAACTCTTGCTCTCTGTGTAGGCTGTGAATGGACTTTTAATTAAATTAATTCGGTGAATCCATTAGGCAAATACCCTGTAGATGTGGCGGTTGTCTTAACCTTCATTTCTTCTAAAGGCTGGGCATTTTTTCATTGCAAGTTTGTTGTTTTCACTTGCTTGTTTAACACGCCGTGAGGATGCAGTTTTGCGTCATCGCAATCACTTTTTATTTTCACTCAGATGAGATTTTTTTTTAAGATTTCATTTTCTTGCCGTTGTTTCTGGAAATAATTTTAAAGTAGATGAGAAATTCGATTTTTCAGGAAAGATTAACAGAATTGCCGGTGTTGATGAGAGTGTTAAATAGGTCAACTGGTTGCTTTTCCCCTTAGGTTATAAAGCAACGATTCTAATTAAATGTGTTTTCCTGCAGATCTATAATGCAGGAAAGCCCAAACGATCAATCTAGATAATGAGATGTTCTAAGTATATCTTCAAGTATATCTTGAAATTCAAGAAATAATGGGATTTTTTGTTCGAAAAATTTATAAATCTGGTTTAATGTCAATTATCAATTTTTTTAAATTTGATTTTTTAACCACGAAGTGCGAACTTTTACCGAATGTGTCGACTAGTGACCTTTTTTTTTTTAAAAAAAAATGGGGGGGGGGGGGGAGGGATGGACTCGGAACAGTTTTTTATTTTATTTTTTCTCTCTGGTTGAAAAGCCTGGAAGAAAAGGAAAAATAGAAAAATAAAAAAAAGGACCGAAATGTAAAGAGACAAAACCTGGTAGTTGTAAGAATTCTAAATGGAAAAATCGAACAAGTGCACGCAATAGGTTCTCTACCATCAAAGTTATTCGTTTCCCCAAGCTACCAATGTCTAACCAAAGACAGGAATTGTATTGGAAACAAGTGTTGGGGGAAAAAAGGTATAGAAAAAAGGAGAAAGGATTGGAATGAAGGTTGGCACATATCTCAGAGGGCTCACTAGATGAAACAAAATCCTAACTTGGCTGCTGCTTCTTCTTCTTCTTTTTGCCTGTTTGCTTTGAGCAGCTGAGCTTCGGACAAGCGAGAAGCTTCCTTTTATAGCTGTAAAGGGTTTTCTTTTTATGATAGCATCGCCTTTTATAAGAAGGCGGGTCTTCTTGGCCAAGGAAGTGTGCAGGTGCTTTGGAAGGAGCAACGAGTAATTCACAAAGTTATGATCTCTACGTGCGCAAAAGAACAGGTCCCACTGCACCTTCCGTATACTCTCACTCTAATAATCGAGTTATCATAATGGGAAAAAGTATCTTTGCTTTCTTTGATAGGATATGAGAGTCGTGAGTGGATTAAAAAGGACGCTGTTTTGCTTGTGGTTGCAGGGAGTCCTAGTTTTTTTTTTAAGTAGTTGAGGGAGCTAGTAAAATGTAAATGCGAGATTAGGTTTACTTTAGAGTGAACTTTAACAAAAAAATGTCCTTCTGGGGGAATTGTAAGTTTGTGACGGTTTTGCATATTTTTTAATGCTAATTTTCAATGGATTAAGCCTGCGAGGGATTCAGTAACGTCATTTTTTTAGAATAAATTCCGTTGAAAATGGCTTTAAGAAAAGGTGAATGATTTTTTAAAAATAAAATGGTACCTTTAGGTAAAATTCACTGTTTGAATTCATTGTTTAACTAAGAAATTATCTGATTATTTTTGAGACATTCTCTCTGATTCTCTTTTTTTGTATTTGATCACTGAAAATATCAATGTATACGTTCTAGATGAATTATAGCCAATGACACAATAAATTTTAATGTATTATTGGCCGTTGTGTCTAAAATTTATGATAGTTTTGGCCATAAACAATTTTGTGGCTTTTGGTAATGTATTTTGTAGTCAACAACCGAGCTTGAAGAGAAACCCACGTATGAGGAAAAAGAATATGTGTTGAGGAGGTTATAATTCAAGATTAGTACCTGTAGGTAGAAGGTGGAGCTTAATTAGAGTTATGCATCTTTAGGGGATAGAAAAAATTAAATCTTGCACGTTTAATTTAAGGAATAGTCAATTTATTTTAAAATAGGCATGTATTTCCCGCATCGCAAGACCGTAAACATTTAATTATACTAAAGTGTGTGGTTTTAACACTTTGGATGAGAATTTATGTTTGAAAGAGAGTTAAAAATATATTATTACGTTGCTAGTTAATTTTTATGACATTTATTATGTGGTTAGAATATAATAGTTGGTTATAATAGTTTTACGATGGCGTAACTTTTAGTTTATATTTTATATTGAGATTTATCCTACAAATTTAGGTGGGTTATTGATAATGACAATTGCAGGGGGAAAGTGGTTAATTTATGTCGTTGATTTTGGAGGATTTTTTAACAAAAAAGTGCAGTGTGAAGTTTCGAAAGAAAACGTAAGAGTGAAAGAAATAAATTATCACGTATAGAGTGTGTTTCTACTGATAAGAGGGATTTACTTTCTCGTCGAGCAGAATTCAATTTTGTACTAGGTTTGGCAATTTCCAATTTTAAATGCTGTAAATCATAGCACGCTCCAATTGTGCGTGCAAGATTTATTAAATTTAAAAAAAAAAATTGTATTTAAATTTTGAGGAAAGTTTTATTTTTGATTGAAAAAAGTTTTTACGGCTTTGTACTTTTTTTTCATAAATTTGTTTTATTTTGACAATTTTAATTTGTTCCTACCTTATTTTTTATTATAGGGATTTAAGGCTCGAAGCGTGGTGTCATTTTCAGATTGTTTTCACGATTAAATATATTTATTAGTTTGCCCAAGTTGAGTTTTATACAATCAGGAGACTGGAAATTGATATTTCTCATTTTCGCAGCGCTTGGCGTTTTGAAGGAAATTAAAGTAAAAAAAAAAATGTCTGATGGGTATATGAGGTTTTAAAACTAACGAGTAAAGAGCGAGAGAAAAATAAAAAGATCAGTGATCTGAGGGAAAATAAATAGAAAAAATCAATATTTCAGGATGAAATGTTGGAAGTGTTAGTTTTTTTTTTTTTTATACAAAAGTATTTTTAGAAACATGAGTTTTTTTTTTTTATTTAACTTTTTTCATTTTTTTCTGGAAGACAAAACTTTATGGCTGATTGAATTTATCACTCGAAGCTTATCCCTGGCCATCATTTACACTTGCCAATCCTCAAATGTGTAACCGACTCATTACTAGCCCCGCGAGTCCATCCATTCGTGTTGTGAATGGTCGACGATAGGGAAAGTGTTGATTGGGCAGGTGTTGATGGTCTTCGTCGCTGGCAGCCATTGCACAGAACCTACAATTTGTGCCAATTTGGTTGGTGGCCCCAGCCCAGCCGTGTGACTGGTTTGGTGGGTAATGAGGCGAGGATTGGACATGCATTATTCAAGTCAGTCTCATTTTCAACTCTACTGCCATATTCAGAATAGCAAAAGAGGACACGGGTAAAGACGACATGAGCTCAATACGATGAACACGTCCTAAATTTTTTTTCTTCTCTTCCGATATGGTAAGAGAAAAAATTTGTTATTTAATTTATTCGATTTATTTGACCGCAATCGACGTTGCAAATACAATCCGAGCTTTTCAAAACAAAAAATAAGAAAGAAATTTTTTTTTACTGATCAAACTGTTATTTAAAGGGAAAAATTGATGACGTTGATTATCCGAAATCAGTAGTATGTTGTTGATGTTCCCCTTCCCTCCACTCCACACCATGGCTTCCTCCCATTCCGTCGCACCATCTCCACCGCTTGGTGCTGAATCAATAATTTCATTTCCCGCGCGCCAAGAAGTCCTTTTGAGCGTCACAGGTGAATATTTTTCTCCGCTTGCAATTGCTCGTTCTGGCTCGGTGCTGTGTTGGGGATTTCATGACGTTGGTACACAGACATGCTCGCAATTCGAATGTCACTTGACGTGGTGTGCATCGCAAGACCGATTTTTCCTTCGTTTCAGCTTCTCCTTCTCCATCGTTGACTCTGTATATTCGCTCGGGCTGCGAGTAGATGCAGTAATTGGCGCGCGTTTTCATTGCACGCACCGTCTGGTGCAATGGGGTGGTTTGCAAGAAAGAAGTGGATGGAAAGTTTGCATTTTGAAAATGACTTGGCAAAAGGAGAGAAGTACTTCTCGAGAGATTCCAGGTGCACTGAGGTGATGTGAAGTATTCATAATGCAATGCCCCGTTGGGTCTGCTATTTCTATACTGCGGACTAAAATGTGAAGTTTTGATAAGGTTGTGCGTTGCTCTGCATTGTACTCGTACTGTATTCGGTCCTCTTGGAAATAATTTAAAACATTTTTTTATCTTGTGCGTTTTCGTTTGTATTTTTTCCTTCATCCATCACCAGTTAATATTTAATGCCTCTAAACGTGCATCTGTTTTTCTTTTGCCGTCCAAGTGTTCTTTTTTTTATTCGTTTAAAATGAGAGCGTTTACATTTTTTTTTTTTTAATTATTTTTCTCGTTATTTTAGGTAGAAAGTTTTACTCAACTTTTAATTTTTAACCATTTCCAAACTATGTGTATTGTTAATTTAACAGAATTTTAATGTTTCACGTACTTGACATAAGGTTAGATTTGATTTAAACATAAGATAGTTGATGCTCACGATAAATTGTATTCCCAGTGATGCAGTGCGAAAGGCGAACCAAGTTCGTTGTGGTGCGAGAGTTTGCAAGCGAAAATTTTCAAACTGACAGAATGTCGATTTCGGTTGATGCACGCTTCAATTTTAGAGTCGGCCGTGTAATAACAAGCTGCATCTACCTCGGATTGAATTTAAATGTCAATCTTGTGTATACACGTTGATAATTTTCCTCTTTTGAAATTACTTCAATAATCAAAAAGAAAGAGATGCAATCACAAAGAGATTCGCATGGATTTTTTACTTTTAATAAAAGATTTTCATCTTTTTATTTCTTTTTATAGCTGCGGCTTGCTTTTTTTATACTTTATCATCAGATTTTTTTTTTTTTTTTTTTTTACCCGTTTCAATCTTTTAAAAATTCTTTTCAACTTATTTTCTCTGAGGCCAACAAGAAACGTTGGGTGAATTTTACTTTTTGATATCAACATGAACAATTTACTTTCGACTTCAAAGCAAATAAAAAAGGAATCCTCAAATCGGTTACAACGTTTCTGAATTCAGAATCATTAAATTTTCAGAAAGAAGAACGCCAAATGCGATAACATAAAAATCATTGTACTTGATGGGTGAATCACATGTCCTGCTTCATTTTTTGCTTGCCTAACACATTTCACAATCTTTTTAAGAGGAAAAATAATTGCAATTCCTTCAACGTATGTGTAGAAAATGAAGAGACAAGCTGACACCGAAAATCCTTTGCCTCATAGCCAACACTCATCAAATTCTCACTACAACAGATGGGAGATTCACAAGAAAAAGTACAGAAATAGGAAAAAAAAGTGAAAACAAGAGATCACTTTTTCACTTAACATCGCTTTAATGTATTGTTAATTAAGTAATTCAACGAGTTACACGAAATGCTGTTTTAATATACCCCTTAAGGTCAAAAACGCTATAAATTGAAGCTGTCACCGATTTTTTTTTTCTCCATTCAATTTTTTTCTAAAAGAGACTCACAGCGTTGTGAAATCAAAGCACTTTGTCTCCAGTGTATGACCAACATAGTCATTTTCATTTCATGCACCGCGATTGGTAGGTGGGAGGAAAAAAACAAGCCCTTGGCAACGCTTATGTGTCTCGTGACTCAGCAGCTGCACGTGCGTCCAAGGAACAATTTTTTTTTAAGTTTTAGGTGTACACCTTCGAGTTTAGCCATTGCTCGTCCCCAGTGACGCATAAAACAACTCATCTCTTATCTATCACACACTCGCCATCACGCAGCGCTGATGCAATTTATTTTTGAGTTTGTGTAATATATCATCTTGTGATATGCTACCCCTTCACTTCATAAATGCTCGCCAAACAAAGAGAGAAGAGTCATTTGAGGCTGAGTACATCTAAGTGGAAGATGTGATGCCGTTTGATAAATTTGTTCGTCTCAATTCTTAGGATTTTGTAATATTTTGAGGAAAAGAATCTCTGATTTTTATTTTCTGCGATAAAATTAGTTATCGGATATCTTTGTATTTTATTTTATTTTTACAATGAGATTGAGGAATTACGCAGAACGAATGGGGGTGTTTAGAATTTAATTTATTCCGATCGCGTATTGGAACTTCTCGTGAAAGAGGGGACCAGTTAAATTTCACGCGTGGTGTGACAGAATCATAAAAATGGCTGAAAATATACTTAACACTTTAAATGTACTTTTTTTTCTCTTTTTTTTTTCTCCTATAAAATTTTCTTGTCTTCCTCTTCAAATTTGTGGCTATTCTTTAAAAGATTGCATCTTCAATTGGTTGGGGTTATAAAATTTTTTACACCTTTCGATGATGGTTTTTGATTACGCATGGAATATTGCCAGATTTGAGCTGCACTGTGATGAGCAGAGTTGAAAGCAAAATGAACCTATTTTGATATTTTAAGGGGAGAAATTAATGGAAAATAGGGAGGATGTCGCCGCGCCCTTCTCTTGTCACGTGATTACCGCCATGTTTTGGTGCCCGATCGCAAATTAAAAGCAAGAACATTGATTTCTCATCTTTGTGCCTCGTTTAAAGCAGTTTACATTTTTACCACGTAGAAATTTAAACACCATGGAAACAGACGCAATATGATGTAATACCAAGAATATTACAAATAAAAGTATTCTCAATTTCTTTGTGATTGATATTGAATATTTAATGAACATTATTGTAAGAATTCTTTGCCTATAAATTTTGTATTCGCATGCACAATTGCATGACTTGCAAACTCTTGAATGGATTCGAATCCCAATTTTATCTTGAAGTCTAACAACGGCCATGGTGACCAGTAATAAACTCATGCCTTATGCATGCGTGAATATTGAAAAATGGATAAAGGAATACATTAAATCCCTAGGAGATGGAATTATTTGTTGGTTTCACAGCTATTGGTATTTGAGATATCATTATTATTTACTCTGCAAATTTAAAATTAAGCACTGGAAATTCCAAGCAGGTGTTTTTTTTGTGGAAATGGCGGTTTCGTAGATGTAATAATAAAAGAAAACAAATGAGATATAAAATAGGCAAAAGTTGTCGATGTTTATAGTCTTCGGTGATCGTTTGGAGACGCTTTACTTTGCTTGGTGCATTTCACTGCTCCTGCTGTGGTGCCGTTTGAGGGGGGGTTGGAGGACAGCGAAATGGGAGGCGAAGCATGATTGGATGTTGTCGCTTGGCTTCTTCTTCGTCGGGGAAGAAAACTTCTCTGCAGTGTCGCGAGGATGCGCGTGCTGCATTCCAGAGTACTTATTACCACGGGACGTAGAAGCAGCATTTTTTTTCTATTAGTGGAAAAAAAGTGTTTAGGATAAAAATGAAGACATTCGTAATGATTACTTAAAGAGTAAATACTAGTTTAAAAAATAATTATTTTTTTCTGCTTTTGAAGATATCTTTGTTAATTGATATAACGTGATTTACGAATGTTAAGTACGGTACAGAGGAAAAATGTTAGTGTGATCAAAGGGTAAATGTGGGAGGTGATTATTTTTGTTTATTTTGGTTGAAACGAAATGATAAATAGGTTTAAAATGAAGAAAAAATTGAAGCTATGAGAACAGTAATTTGTTTACTGTTGTAACTTAGTGACAATCACATCCAAGTAAATTCGTAGCGTTGCCATGGATATTTCACCACACATTCAAAGATAAATATAGTTTTAAATCACTGGGTTTGCTTCTTTTTTTTTAATTTATTTTTTTTTAAAACTTTTTTTAAAAGATTATTCTTTATTTGACTGAATTTATAAATATTTACATCAGTGAAATCGAAAAATACAAAAATAATAATTTTTTTCTAAATTTCTTTGCAGATCATATCAGCGCGAACGGAGAGACTCGTGGCCCTTACTTTTTGATCGAACCGCCGAATCACGTGGAGTTTTCCAATGAAACTGGCGTAGGCATCAATTGTACAGCTCATGGTAACCCCGAACCGTTGGTGACATGGGTACGGACGGACGGATCGGTCGTCAGCACGGTACCTTCTTTACGTCGGGTTATGGCGGACGGAAGTCTTATTTTCCCACCTTTCAACGCCGAAGAATACCGAGCGGAAGTTCATGCTGCCACCTACAAGTGCACGGCATCCAACAAACTGGGAACTGTTGTGAGCCGTGATGTCAACGTCAAAGCAGGTAAGGGTTAACGTCAAGTGAAATTGACATCGTATGCAAATTAATGATGGCGGATAAACAATTTGGGATTGACAGACGTGTTTATATACCATTCAGAGTCGAGTCAATATTTGATCTGAATAGTTTTAAAAAATTGAATTCAATGACAAAGAGCTTTCAAAATTGATGTAAAATTTGAAGGTGAATTAACGGAAATAATGGGCTTTGTCATTAGCTTCGGAAATTAGGTGGTCGATGTTGAGAATTTTTATGTGGTTACAATTGGCCAGTTTATCGAAAGTTGAAGACGAAATTAATGGGATTTAAGGATTTGATGTGGATTTAATAAACAGATAGGGGCGTTTACTTAATGCTAGATCAATTTAGTTGTTGTGGTAAATAAAATTGGATCTCATTTGTGCATTAGTTTAACTATAAAAGAAGGAAACCACATCAAATACAATATTCCGGATTCCAATCTGTGTACAGTATCATAGAGTTTATTTGATTCAGGCAGTAAATTGATTTCTGCCTGAAATCAGTTCTAAAATATGTGTTCATTCGCATAAACTAGCATTCTTCTCATGCCTGAATCCAAAACTTCATTTTTTTGTATACATTGTATACATTTTTTGTTTGTTTTAGATAGTAAGTTTTACATTATCTTCGCTCAAATTCTTTTAAATGAATTGTTTTCGTTAAAGTTGAAAGTATATTAGTGAACCACAATCTATTGATAGGCATGGGGGAAAATTTGGTTTTATTAACAAATCTACGAATTATTCATGCCGTTATTTCTATTAATAATATCGGATGAAAAGGCAATTTTAAGCTGTGGTTAATATATTTATAAATTTGTCATTTCATTTGAAATATTTTTAAGTATAAATAAATTACAAATCTCTTGCAGTATACAACCAAAAAGAATCAATAAGACATTAATTAAAACTTAAAATACTCTTTAAAGGAGTAAGCCCAAAACTGCACTTTTCCTTTGAAACTATTTCTCAACTGCCAAGCAGTGGCAGTTGTTATTTTGTAGAATAGCTTTGACCGGTTATTCTGAGAAGTCTTTACTTTAAAAGGCATTTTATTCGCCACATCAACTGTTTTTTTTTTCAAAACCATTTTTACAGTAAAGTTTGTAGAGAAAGATAATAAACATTGCACTGTAGAATGGTCATTATCAGCCCTGAATGATTTATATTGAGCTTTGTAATAGTCGGAGTCACTATTTTGACCAATCCCGAAGACGGTAAAGTTGGAAATAGACATTTGGGGAAAATTTAGGCTACTGTTTGCCATAAAGGTGCGGAAATTGAATTGTGAATAAGTCGTATATACCCTATAGCTATGGGTAATGTTTCTAGGCTAGGAGGTTGAGAGCAGTAAACAAAGAGGAAATCTAGCAAAAAGAAATTTTTTTATGAATTTTTTACGTCGATGGAAAACAAAAAAGGGAATTTTAAACTCCTTGTGGGAATTTATATAAAAAAGAAAGTAAGAGTGCGAAGGAAGAGAATGGAAAAAGTGTTTTTGCTAAGGCAGAATGATTAGGGTGGAATTTTATATATGCATTTAGTTAATGCATTTCGTGTCTCTTGTGGACAAGTTTTGGCTTAAAAATCAATAGGAAGGTTCGTATTGCATAAAACAGTCTCCATTTCTGGTGGAGTAATGAAAAATCTCAACTTGCCTTGTACCTTTTCCTCCTGTTGGATTTGGTTGCATCTAAAGGCAGAGAATTGTGAAAAATGTAAAATCAATGTGATGAGATGACATGAGACAAGCATTAAAGCATTTGCATTGGACTTTTTCAAAAAAAATCAAGGAAAGGCAATAGAATCAGATTTTTTTCTCTCACTTGTTTCTTTATTCTGACAAGGTGTCAAGATAAATATTGTCTAACATTTCACATTTTCATACTCAAATTTGAAGGGGGAAAGATGGATTTTTTTTCCTGGCAATTTCAGTTGTGATTGTTTTAAAATGTTAAATGTAATTGCTTGTAATGTCAGCTAAAAATCCATTTCGAGTTTGGGGAAATTGTGTCGTTAAAAATTTAAAATCGAATTTCCACTCTTGACACATGACTTTCACACGGAAAAATGAAGCATGAATGTTTAATTTGCTTTCTATTTTATGTAGAAATTGTTTTAGACAAGTTCTGGAGAATTTTCACAACAATTCTTCTTTATTTATCGTAGTTAGGTTTTTGAATGTTTCCTTTACGTAAAAGTTAAAGGTTAAAGTTAACATTGAGTTAGAAATTACGGTATATCTGAGTAGATCAAGTTAATCCCATGATTAATGATGCAAAAATGCAGCCTTCAAAATGTATTTTTTGATACAACTTTTATCCCATTTTTTGTGTTTCCGCAGTAACAGTTTTAGCAAAAAAGAAAACTTCAATTTGCATTTCTTTTTTTGGTCATTCGCTTTTGCCTTAACTTCTTTTTAAAAAGCAAATGTGCAGTTGCGTTTAGAAAACGATTTTTCTTGAGCGAAATTCAACTCGAATTCCAGATGTAGAAAATGGGAAACCATTCCATTAAATTTTTAAAAATTTCTTATCATAAAAAAGAAAAAGAAAAATTCTCCACATACAAATCGAGTTTATAAAACATGAGAATACCTTACAGATTTATGGCGAAGCTGAAGAAAAGTACAACCAGATCACGCATTTTTTCTTCTTTCTTTTTTCTTTCTTTTTCTTTTTTTTCCTTTTTTTTGTATTTGGAAGCTCACTGTGGCGTTGATTAAGTTTCCGGAGACAATTTGAAAAATGGTGGCTGTCTTTTCAGTGTGCGTGGACTGGTTGAAGAAAGAGTGAAAGAGTAGAAAATTTTCTCATTTACCTGCTATGTCCAAAGCCGTTTGCTAACGAAAGAAAGAAAAAGTAAAAGAAAATATGAACACGGATTTGAGTGAGTTATGGCTTTTCTGGCGCCGAATTCAGTTGAAATGCCTAAAATATATTTTGATAGATCGAGAGCAGAAAATTAAGATAGAATGATCATTTATTCAGCAAATTTATCTTTTGCAATTTAGATGAGGTATTACATTTCAGACGAAATGCAGATGATATAAAAGGTCATTGAAACCCCTTGTGCAACGGCGTATGAGGATTTTGCCAGTGGATAATACGAAACAGTTTGGTATTATTAAATTATTTGACAAGACCAAAGTCGTTTTCAACTGTAATAATGTCGCTGGCCATGTGAGTAAACTGTAATTTCGTTGCTGATGCAGCAAATGCATAATTATCTTGTCAATGAAGTAATTTAAAGCTTCAGAGAAATTGTAGGAAATTAGCATAGGAAAATTTGGTTGTTATACGCGGGTGTAGTGTATCACAAGGATTAAATAGCTGGTCCGGATGGAATTGGAAATAAGTAGCTCGATTACTATTCCACTTTTCAAACGGGTTTTTAATAATAGTGGTGTGTTTTAGTGCACAGATTTCAATCGCTGAACTAATGAACAGATCTCAATCTGCACATGGACAGGCAATTAAAAATGGTGCCTGCTTGACTCAGGAAATTGATATTTTAAAAATAACTGCAGCTAAATTATGGCGCTTTTAATCTTTATTTGTTGTCTCTTGTGGTCATATTTACTTAAAATTTGCTTAGAAATTCAAAATGAGCCAAAATGTAAAATTTAAGCATAAAATGTTTAGGAAAATTCTGTAAATTACTTTTTTGCTTAAAAACATAATGTTCATAGTTTTCTCAAGCACCTGTACATCAGATGCAAGAGCAACAAAGAGCTTGATGCCACTAACTGCATTACAAATGTTAGGTCATAATGCAAGTACCGCAAGCACACATTTTTCTCTAACGTTTTTGTATACAATGTAAGGAATGTTTATAAAGCAGTCGTTTGGTTTCTTGAGGGTCAACAGTAAGTTTTTGATGGATTTAACGATTCAGATCTAAACCGATTCTCAAACAATTCGTGAATACTACCAGCGCCTGGCGTGTCAATATTTTCGCTGCACTGTAAACATTTCCCACAACTTAAATGTTTAATTGTCTCTTGAATTTAGGAGATCTTATTAAATTATCTGACACAAAGGAAGATGTAAAATGTGCGTGGTATTATGATTTAAGACTTTAAACGTGAGTTTTGTTTGAATTAGCCATTAGATTAGGAGTTAACGTTTAAACCAGTAATCCATATGCAAATTAACATGCATTTTGAGAGAATATGAAGTTCTCAACTTAATATTAGTACGTGAAAAATAGTCTCGGAGAAGAATTTGCGCATTTGGCATTCAGTGTCTTAAGAGCGCTGTAATTCGTTTGCTTATTGCTGAGAATGCACATCTGTTTCACAAAGAGACTTTCATGGCAAATAACAGGTTGAAGGGACGTGCCTAGAGTTTCGGGTGTGAGTTGCATGTGCAGTCACGGCATTAAACAGGTCCAGATGCCGTACATAAAAAACATGTCTTTTCGTTTTTTCATTTTGTCGAATGTTGGAACAAATTTTTGTAATACAGAAACAACAACGATGATCGACTCAAATTGTTTGCTCTATGCATCGGTGAATGCATGTTTGCTACTCTGCCGAACGATATTATTTTTTTTACAATTGTTTCCGGCCATAAACCAATTTGATTTTGTTTGCTTTTCAGTCATCTCTCAACACTACGAAATCCAGGTGCACGATGTTCACGTCGTCAAAGGAAACACAGCTGTCTTCAAGTGCATCATTCCCAAAGCTATCGAAGGGTTTGTCACAGTTGTCTCCTGGATACGGAACTCTTTTCTCGAGATTCAACCGAAATCACTTCTAGATGGTTAGTGACGATTTTCTTTTTTTTCTTCTTTTTTAAATTTTTTCCCTTAAAAAAAAATCACTAATTTTGTTACCTCGCCCTTCAATCACAAATCAAGTATGCAAATGAGACGATAAATTCCCCGAAGTAATTAAGCAGAAATAAAATGCAAAAACTGTCAGATCTAGTATAGCCATCATCACCGTGTAGGAAGAGATGGAAATAGCTTAAGGAATTAAAAATGGGAGGATAGGCCTTGTTCATTAGTATAATTATGTGTGAAGAGAAGACACTCGTTAGTGCAATGGTAGGATCAGGTGCAATTATTTGCTCAAAGGCCTTCATCACCATTCCCATTGGGGAGAAGAAGAAACGGCATTTTACTATGCGGAGCAGGGAGACCCAAATCATAAAAGCGCTAATTCTGTGTACAGGTGATTTACATTTTACTTGGGTCTCATTTTGCTCGTAGCAAGGGACGAAATTAAAAATGCATAGAAGTTGTTATTGTGGGGAAAAGTTGGTGCCGTTGTTATTTGAGTTGTTTGCACGTTATTAGCGCTTAGGCGTACAGGTCACTTTAATATCAGGCTTTTTTTGTTGTTGGTCGAAATGGTTTATAAAATGAGCTCATGTTGGAATGCGTATTATTGCGTTTTAGTTGTAATCTCATTATTTTTTAATTGTCTTGTTTAAGAGTTTTGGTTTTAACGTTTCTCCCTATGTTTCTTGATCGCTTTAAGGACATGAAAAGGGTTGTTTAATTAAACTATTTGCTTCGTGTTTTCGAAGAAAAAGTAAACAAGTCTGATGTGTAAACGTGGTTTGATCTCGTTAGTGTAGATGTACGTCGCTTTTACCTTAATACGTTGTTACCGTGGTGGGTTTTCTATTTATTTTTATTGTTATTAATGTACTAATTAGCTACCTGTGTAATTAGCCAAAATAATAATTTGTTTTAAAGCGACGCGTAAATGACAAGTGATAAGAGCAGAAGTTTTAAAGATCGAAGTGAGAATGTTTTGAATATTTTCGAGACTTTTTTAATTTGAAAGGTCGAGGAACCTGAATTTTCAATTTTGATTCCAAGTGCAGTTTAAACTTTTTTTGAATGATTTTACCTTTGAGGTGGAATAAAGAGAAGTACAAAGACATTCCAACGGCTCTCTGGATATTTTATTACGGAAGATAGAAGTTAAATTCGTGGAGTGTTGGTGCGTGCTAATTAGATTGGAAGAGAAGTAGAGCATTGCTGAGGGATGCAGGATTCTTGTGATGTCGTCAGTCATGAATTCCTGGGGTCGTGAGCGCCCTCCGCGTTACTGATATGCCGTCTCAGACGTAATTGGATCATCAACTAGCCTAAGTTGCAAAAATTTCTCTTTTTCTCCATCGTGAATCTTTCAATATTCATGGACTTCCTTTATCCAATTTACAACAAACTTTTATCGAACGTAATAAGACACGCGTTAAGGATTTCTATTTGTTATTTGTTGCTGCTTCGCTAGGTTTTATTAATGCTGATCAAATGCTAGTCATGAAATTTGTAAGCTGTACGCTTGAGTATTAGATGAATAAAGCAGGATAGACTGCACATTTGAAGCCGCCTCGGTCCAGTCAAGTGTGGTTGTGAATCAAAGGAGTTCATCAAGTGTGCAGCAAGAAATCCAGTAAAACACCCCCTTAAAGTGTAGGCGTTGATAGCCCCGAGAGGCGCAGAGGCCAGTCACGATTACTCGGCAGGAAGTGTTTTCTGGGACTCATCCAAGTCTTGCTTTTCCTAAAGTAAGATCGAATCTCTCTTACGATGCAGTTGTAAAGAGAGAGCAGAGAGCGAGAAGGGGAAAGTTGCCGAGTTTCTGGAAGATCAACACGGAATTTCAACTTGTCTCTCTAGATTTTATCCTCGCAACTAAGTTCCGGTTTATTTATTTATAAAACTGGAAAAGCTGGACGTGCGATGCATTATTAAGCTTTAAAATAATAAAAGTGGAATTGCATCAGTTTAGGCCTCTCTTGTTAACTTGTTATGGTCTTTACATTAATTTAACCGCAAAATCTTCTGGTCAACTTTAAATTTAATGATTATTTACACAGTTTTATAACTAGAAAAATTTATTAATTCATTTACATTTTAATTTTTAGGAAAAATGTTAAAGCAAACAAATCATTAAGGCTTGAAGGTGTTTCCTGTGCGTGTTTTGCATTAAACATATAATGTACCTAACGATGGTCTGTATTTGTCAAATGCTTCTCATTATGTTAGTGCATCATTATGATCCTTTTCATTGGCTTTGCCTTTGGCTATTGAGTATAAGTAAAGAATTTTCATTTAACAGAAGAGCGAAGAATTGCCATTGCTATGACAACAAGATTGTGAGGAGGCAATTTGGTGCTTGCTTTGGGAAGTCTAAATTTAGCTGCCGCGTGTTTATGGCTTAGCTAATGAGTAACTTTAGAGTAAAGGGAATTAGTTTTATTAAATCTTACGGAAGAGTTTTGGCGAAAAGGTTTAAAAAGTAAATATTTAGTGCGTTAAACGTGGTGTAATTTATTATTTTACTTGAGCCTGAAGAAGCCAACAGATGTCTTGAATGTGTGAGTGTATTATCAGAGAAACTTGCTTGGAGTGTTACCCGTGTTAAGCTTAATTCTACTTTAATTATCTTCATAAAACTTTGCTCATTAGCATTTGTCACAATCAGTCATAGGTGGAGAGGAGAGGCGAGGCTACAAATTAACCAGTGCACAGCGCGAGCACCCTTACTTCCTTCTCCGCAGTTGCAGCAGCTAATAAATGCAAAAGAATTTAGCAACTCGTAGATGCAGACAAGTTGCTAGATTTGCATGACTTTGTAATTTACCTCATTAATTTGCCCGTTCATTTATTACTACGTACGTGGTGCGGCGAGGAAGAAAAACGAAAATGTGTTCGAATTGTTCATATTCATTTTTATGAGCTAATGAAAAGAAATTTTATGAGGAAATTTTTTTTTTAAAAATAGTAAAGAAGAAAAAGTTTAAGATCTTGAAAATAATTTAGAGAAAAAAGTGTATTTACGTTCGAGTCGGGCAAATTTGATGCTGGGGAAGCGAGAAGGAAGTTTCTGAATTTTAAAGTTAATTAAATCTGTGAGAGCAATATGTCTTGGGAAAAGTTATCGTTTTGATACTTTTTCTCTGCACAATTCAAAATAGCGAAATCTTATTTATGGTAATTTCGTAAAGAAGAAACGTCAATCAAAGCGCTTTTATTTCTACTTTGAAAACAATAACTTAATTAGTTAAGATATATTGTTAGGGATAGAAAAGGAAACTATTACAACTTAATTCAATTTTGTAACTTTTTGTTCAAATGTTTTTCTGCTCAGGAAATTACACTCGTTATAAATAATTAATCCATAAAACTTACGATTCTGCCTGTTAAAAAGGCAGTTTTAATTAACTGTGAACTTTTTATCTCAATTTGCCCCAGAAAACTCGGAGTTGACCTCATCCGAATGCATGAAATTCATCATTTTAATAGCTTAAAATGATTGGGCAACCGCTAAATGTCCTTGAAAACAGGCAAAGGGAAATGAAATTTGTTGGCGTCAAATCCCTTAAAGCATTTGGGCTTGAGATGGCGGAGGAAACTCATTTGGCTGCGATCCATGCTTTTATTAAATGCTGAGCTAATCGCCTCTGCTGCTGCTGCTCTCGTGAAGAATCCTTCCTTGCCTGTGACATTGATGAGAAAATGAAAATAATCGATGCATGTAATGACCACCACTGGCTGGATGTTATCTGCAAAGCAGTGCCGCCTGTGGGCTAGTTGCCAACTAACTCACTATACTGTCCTTTCCCGCTTTCTCTTTCATTCTTCCGCTCTTTCGTTCGCTTTGTGACAATTGGATTACGCACCTCTGTTTACCTCTTATCTTTTAAATTGTTATGCAACGTGCAAGTCGAATATTAAATGAACATTACATTTGATGCCGGATTATTTTGATTAACTTACCTGTGCCTAAAGGTTTTATTGATAAGGATTCGGGTAATTGAAATGAATAATGGAATGAGCAAAGTAAAGAGAAGTAGTTGTAAAACTGATGAGTGTAGTTATGAATTGTCACGGTAATACAGGGTGTGGCTCGTGCGATGATTAATTCCGGGATGAGTGGTAACTAACATTTGTTTTACACATGTAGTAATGTCCTTTGAGTAAATAACTTAGATTTAATTGCTACATTCAATGGGGTCTTTTACACCAGTTTCTGTCATTGCTGCAAATTGAATTTTTTTTCGCGTTTTATTTAAGCTTATTTAAGCTCAGAGGCGAAATAAAAACGCTATCAAGCCGGAAATTACGCACACTCTGTGATTAACTTTGTTTTTTCTACATTTGATTTCAAAGTTTTCAAATTTTAAAGCAAATATGAATTATTGGCAATAAAATATCCTTTTCGCTCACTTTCATTAAAATTGTATTCCGTATTGAATCTTTGCCAAAACGATGTTTTTGCCCTCCTTTGTTTTATTTATATATATGTCGGTGACAAGGCTTACAAGGGGAAATTTTAAGTTGCGATTGCTGTCAAGTGTTGCTGTACTGGCTGGTCGGTGTCAACTCCACGACTTCTCCTCGCCATCAAAACAATCCGAAGAAACTTAATTATGTTTCTAAGGTCGTAATAAATTGTTTATTAATTCAACTACTTTTTCTTCCTTTTGCTCCCCATCCCTTTTTTATTTTTTAAGCCGTTAAACCTCACCATTTGTCATAATTTAAAGTCACATGAGAAATCCTGCGAATGTAGAAAAATGGTTTTATATTTGTAGTCACTCGTAAATGATTTCAAATGTATATTGATGGTGATTTCTCTCAGGTTGCACATCGTGCAGCAAACATGCATTAGCGAGAATGGAGGCCCAGATATAAAGTGAAGATGTGTTTCAACAAATGCTAAACACATTCAACTGAGTTGCAAAACAGTTATCTTCCCCAAATGCACACAACCTAAAATGTGTATTCGTGTACTGAAACGTCTAGGGGGCAGTGAAATGAGTCAATGAAAATTGTAGGTGCATAATTTTCTCATTAAAAACATAGACGATTTTAAAATGGGAATCGTACTGAGTGGGAATTTTAATTAAAACAACAAACTCATTTGGAAGAGTGTATAAATTGAAGAGAATGTTAGAAAGAAAAAATGAAATAAAAAAAAAAGAAAGAAATGAAGAGAACAAAGACAACGCCTCAGTCGCCCAGAGAAAAGGCGCGTCTGGCATGGCGGCTGAGATAGAGGTTAGACAAAGCTTTTGTTTTGTCGGGTAATGAAATTCACCAAATTCTAGGATGTTACCGACTACATTTTGTGACACGTTCGTCTTTAACGAGGAAAAGGAAAGCAAGGAAATATTTGGTCATGGTGCTCCACCCATTTCACGCTGATATCAAATAATGGGAAAAGTAATTATTAGAATGTATCTGGGCTCGGTACCTGATTTGATAATTTAAAAGCTTGTCAAAGTAATGATGATTGGTAAGTAGGTATGGAGAACTGTGATGTAAATGTGTGTTTTGATTTTTTTTGTGCGGTGACTGTGAATTCGGCTCTTTTTCTCCCTTCGACACATCATTATTTTTGACTTATTAGGGGTTGGAAGACTGTGTATGTAAGGATTAAGAGACAAGCATGGATTTAAGCTTTGAGGTTTAATAATTCTCAACTGAATTGTTGGATGACAGTGATCCGGAATATCGACAAATTGAGTGGCGATTTTTCTGAGTTGGTTGAATTCTTTACGCTTAGTAGGAATTTTTTTTAATCTTTATAAATTTACATGACAATGGATTTTTAAAGGTGAAGTGAGATGAAGACCATAGTTGAAGGTCATTTTATTTATTAGAAATTTTAGAAGTTTGTCCGGGAGTTGAAAAGTGAAATTTTAGATTTAAAAAAGAAAAAGATTGTTGCCTAGGAATCGGATGATGTTTTTTTCCTTTCAGTTTTACCGACAAATAATGATTTACCAAAGATTTTATTTTAAAGATTGAGTCGCATGTCGTTGGGCGGTTTATTTATAAAATTCCATCTTTATTTATTTATTTATTTATTTTTGATTCGGTGAAAAATTACTGTTATGAAATCTAATTTTGAATTCTGCGTTAAAAGCGTTGAATTTTTTGGTGTGTAAGCGTGTGAATTTTTAATGTTTGGGGCAATAAATATTGAATTTCGCTATTAAATTTTATTAGCAATTACGAAGGGGAATGCATTTAATCATAATTGCTCAAGCACTAAATGAAAAAAATGCAGTTTTTTCCTCGTCTCCTGAAGTAAAATGAGGTAAAGAAAAAAAGCATTCAGTTTCTTTTCTCTAGGCAGAAGTCAACTTTTTGCTTTAAGTGATGGCTTCTTTCCTGGGGCTTGGCTCTGGTAGAAAATGAAAACTTGATCTGTTTTCTTCTCTGGCTGGTTGCAGCGAGCCGTGCTCTAGGTGTGTGATTTCCTATTTATCCAAGAAGCGATCAAAATGCTTGACTGAGCAAAATAATGGGGATGAAGAGGAAGAAAAATAAAAAAAGAGCTCCGAAATAAGGAAAACGATGCGGTGTCTTTTTAAAAAGATATCTCTCTAGATTTGAGTGAGTTATTTTTATTGAATTTGAAATGGAGGCAGATTCATCTCATGAAGTGGTATGAATTTAGAAAAAAAATTGAGCGGGAAAAGGTATATTGCGCAACGGATAAATAGCTGACAAGTGAGATAGTAGGAAATATTCCGGCGAAATCGTGAAGTCGAACGCAGAGAAAACGATAATGTTGTAAAATAAAGTGTAATGAAAATGCACAACGACACTCTTTTAGTGTTAATGAAATTAAACCGTGTTCCTTGCGCTTTGCTGTCTAGTCACACTCGAAAATGTCGATTGCGCATTTGCAAATGTGCAAGTTGGTTTCGAAATACGTGTTATGGTTTGAAATTCGTTATTTACATTTTATTCTCGAATGTCAAGTGTAAAAGGAGAAATGGAAAGAAAGTAAAGAAATCTTATCTTCTTTGATCATCTAGTAAAAATCTACTTTGCCTCTTTATTTTCTCACTTTCACTCGAGTTTGATGAGCTTTTTCTTGTAATTGTGTTGGAAAGGAGGAGTAGGTCATTAACCTATTTCCGTTTGATTACACAAGGAAGAAACTTCCCGAGTGTGTTAGGGAGAAGAGAAGTTTTTATCTCAGATTTTTTCTCTCGTGGGAAAGTGGCGGAAGAGCTTTTTGTTTAGTGTTAGTAATAGCCCTATAACGGAAACTTGAGTGTTTAACTCATGAAGTCATAAATTAACACTTGCAAAGGAATATAAGGATAAATCAATTTGGTGTGTAGTTAATTTTTTTCGGTTTGCAGAAAAAAGTTAATTTCATTTTATTCTAAATTAAATGTTTTTTTTTTTTTGCTAATGATGTCCAATTGAAATATCAATACTACGTCTATTAGTGGCTTTGTTTTTGGGCACGCATTCCTTCCAGAATTGCTTCTCATTTGACTTTTATTTTACAAACACTTCCCACAACATGTAAAGCTAATGGTCTTGGAACAAAGGTCGAACATTATAATCACATAAATTTTGCAAGAACAAAAAGACATTGCAACTGAAGTCTGCAGCGTTCTCGCTCTTTCTCAATTCAGTTTGGCTTTCTCCACCGACGTTAATTACATGTTTACGTTGGTTTTCCCAAATCATTCTGGTTTTTTTATTCTCTATTTTCCTATTATAAATGTTAATTATTTAATGAGTTTCACTCTAACAAAGTTTTTCCTATCTCAAGAGAAAAATTTATACTAAAGTACAATTTGATTGCCCTTTTTTCCACTTTTTATTTTCTTTCTCGTTTTTTTGCTTTTTTCTTTTTTTTGTTTGTTTTTTTTAGACTTAAAAGTTACAACTGGACTATAGGGAGAAAAAAGGATGCATTGATCGAATGTGACCGTTGGATTTGATCTTTTGCTTCTAATTGATTCTTTCTTATGGTCTCAGGGGCAATTGAAAAGTGCCCGCTCAGCTGCAGAACTCTGACAACAGAAAAGCACACCCTAAAAATGGCTTACGCTGCAACACACGCACCAACCAAGTCAAACATTAAACTCGCTACACTTCGTTACAAGTGACATTGTCATTTGTAATCTGCTTGGTGTGTATTAGGTCTTTACTAGTGTTATGACGTTAAAGCCGAAAAGAAAAATAATTTGACAAGAATTAAATTTTTAATGTATTGTTTAAAATGTTCGTGCAAAAAAGAGTTAGAGAGTAAATATTGCGGTGGGCGATAATTAATTGTTAATACTGAAAAGTGAAGAGTGAAATCCAAATGCAACTTTAATTATGAATATTCTATTGATATTTATTCGTAATCAATATGCAAGAACCAAGCGCTGAACGTTGGCTAATTAACAGTCATTTGCAATAACGAAACGTGAATGGAAAGTTTAAAGCGTGTTTTTAATTTTTCGGTTTGGAAATGAAGTGTAATTCTATTGATATGCAAAAATGTTTGTGTCGAACTCAAGGAACAATAATTTTATTTTCTTCTTAATTTTTTTTTCTTCTAATTTCGCTTCTATTTCACGATTGAAATGTTGTTTTATTTTCGTACAAAATTGGAAATCACTGCCTCAACACACATGACAGCTCCAAAGGGAATTTAAAGTTCTTTGTGCTACTCATAATTAAATCATAACATCGTCGAAGTTATTTTTAACGTCTCGAAAGAAAATGAATGCTGCAATGAATGGTTGAAGTTGAAAAATAAAAGAAGTAGAGGAAGAGGTGAAAAAATGGTAACTTGATTTCATTTTCTAGTGGAATTTAAAATTGTTTTGTAAAAATAAGTAAATAAAAAAATTGTAATTGGCGCTTGTCAAGCAACAATTAGAATTTGAAAAACTAATTAAATTGAGTAATCTTTTAGGAAATTAAAGTTGAATAGTTCATACAAGTGAGTAAATAGCCATGCTTGGAAAATAATTAAATAACATTAATATTGAATTATGTTTAAAGACTGTATTTGCCAGCGCTAAGAAAAAGTTTCTGAAACTTAAGATAAATTGTGTACACATCAAGAAACTACCTACAATTTTTTTTATTGTGAACGGAAAAGTGGAAAAATAAATAAGAAAAAGTTGTAGTGCAGTTTTGCTCAAATTTTTTTTCTTCTATATTTTACTGGAGCAGAAAATAAAGAAAAATTTAACTTACTTTCTGGGTAGTGAACTTTGCTGATCCTCTCGTGGGGAAACAGTACACAATAAGAAGTTTTTCTGAAAGAAAACTGCTGAAACTGATGTGTAGGTTTGTTGATAAAATTTACTCTTTTTATTTCGAAAATGTCAAGAGGTTTCTTTGTAACATCTTTTTATATGTCATTTGTTCAGCTGTAAGCTCAAGTACCATAACTAGAAAAAAAAGCGATGTTGATTTTTATTTTTTTCTAGATGATGTATTTCGGATAAATATTGAAAGTTACTAGGAAAAAGTTAATAGCAGGCGAGGTTTTATATTTGTGGTGCGGTACAGAAAAATCGTTGAAAGCGATAAGTTGAGGTGTGGTACATGATGTCAAAAACAGAAAACAAGGAACTGTCAGGAACGAATATAACATTTACTTTCACCAGCAATTTTGACGTTGGAAGCGAATTTCTCAGTAGCCATCGGCTCTTCATTCGCCATTTCAAGTGAATTTGAGCCTAAAACAAGATGGCAAAGAATTCCTGTGGCTTCAATTTTCAGTTGTTCACTTTGGCATAGGAATTTGGCACAAACAACTTCATTTTACATGAGTCTAAATCTCATGCATCTCACTGTATTTCTCTTTAGTTCATCGAGCGCCCTTTTTTATGGAGGTCGAATAAAGCAACTTTTGCTTTTTTCTTTGACTTGTCTCTTTCTTTAACATATGAGAGAGAGGAAAACACATTTAATGCCAACTTGTGCATGTCAAATAGGACTTCATGACAGGTTTCTAGGGAGAGAGACTCAGGCTGAAATTGACGTTAGGTAACTTTTCTTTTTCTCCATTTGCTGTTTTTTTCTCTCTTCCATCCAACAACAAATTTCTTAAAATATAAAAAAAGAAAGAAAAAGGTGAAAAACCCACTAGAGGAAATTTTATCTGAAAGAGATCAATATAAGTAATTTTATCTGTGGCTGAGATCAATGCGTGGGTACTTTAAGTGCGAAATTTAATTGGGTAATCGATATTGAAAGTTGTTATCAATATAATATCAGGTGCATTTTCCTCCAATCGGGTTTAGGGGAACGTTACGACTAGTTTAAGTTTAGTTGATATGCCATAAATATTGACTAGCATTTTTATTTCTTTTCCTGTTTTTATAGCTATTAGGTCCAGTACGATTACGTTTGACCATAAAAATTGCAGGCGAGTTTACGTGTGCGAACTGATAAAAGAGTTGAGCATAATTTGTGGAGGTTGCTCGCTTTAATAAAAAAAATTTAGTTATTGATAGGATAACAAAAGTTAATTCGGTGGAGAATAATTGATGGTAACTTTAATTTTATTATGAGAGAAATGTAATCTTTCAGGTACTGGATTGTTTAATTCAAGTAAGATGTGTGGATTTTTTTATAAAAGATTTTATTTTCTTAATCGTAAAGTCATCAATCATGGTTTGTAAAAAGATTTAGGCGATGTGTAGTGTGCTTTTTATTATGATGTTTAGATGTTTAATTAGAAAATGATGTTTTCGCGATCTCATTTGTTGGATATTTTTTTCTCATCTTTTCTCATCTGTTCTCATCTAATTGAAATGTGGAGAATAATGCGATGCGCAAGTCAGAGAAATGGCAATTGGAACGGATGCAACAGGGCCGTTTTAATGTATGGGCACACAAGGGCCAATGCCCGAGGGTTTAAATATTTAGGAGGCCTCAGCTTCCAGGGCTTGTTTTATGCAGGTGAAGAGGCGTGCCATACGTATCTTACCGCAGGGCTGGTTTACTGTATTTTACTTTCTGATAAAGCTCAAATGCAGTCTTTGAACTTGAAAACTTTAAATTATCTTAATTTTGGCAGAAGTAATGGTTTTTTTTTTTTGCTCTGCTCTTGAGCATGTTTTACTCCGACATGCATTATCGCGAGCCTGCAGTGTCTCGAGCCTGCAGTGTCGCGAGCCTGCATTATCGCGAGCATGCCGTGTCGAGAGCATGCACTGTTTTCATCGAATAACGTGGTTTTGGCATAATTGTTTATAAATATATATTTTAAGTAGCAAAATTAGTTAGTTAAAACTTTAAAAAACTGGGATGTTCAAGAATTATAAAACCGAATTTGTGTAATTATTATTAAAGTAAATAGAGATATATAAAAAATGCAAACAACTAAAGTCCGTGCGCTGGTAAATTGAGAGGCAAAGTACGCAATCTGATAGGTTGGCAATTTAACACAAGCATTGTTACAACAATGCAGTAGCAATGCCAACCAATCAGATCGCCTACTTTTCCTCTCAATTTACCATACATCCAGACGAGAAATAGATTATATTTTCTTATTTTGAAGGTCCCTAATTACTTGAAAAGAAAAAAATTCTTTTGTTTCTCAATAACCGTATACCAATTTGCTTTGTATTTACTCAACTGTGATTTCTAGATATAATTGGATGGAAAAATTGGAGTCATCCTCAAGAGCAAAACAAATGTAATATATTCAAACTGCGCTTTATCATTTGGAAATGTAAATATTTTCATTTTTGAAAATGCAATTTGATCGCTTATCCAAATAAAGAGATAAACGTTGGCCTTCTATTTCGCATGGCGTAAGGGAAGTTGAAGGAGAAGATAGTTGGACATGATTAATTATTGGTGAACGCAATGGATCTTGCTTTTAACTTAATCCACACTGACTTTAAGTGCAGCTGTATAAATTTAAGCCACCGGATGGTTTCATGTTTAGGTTTTTGTGGGAAAGGAAAGTTCTGTTCTTAATAGCAAATGGTACTTGGACTGACACAACAGTTGGTTTTTTCAAAATGCAGTGGTCATGGCAGTTTTATAATGTATGAACTTACAGCCAGAGATAATGGTCTGATTTATCTTATGTACAACTCTAATGTGGCGCGCTGTTTGTTGTCAGCAAGGAGTGTAGTGTTGTCTGAAGTGGAACTTTCTTGCTGAAAAACGTAGTTTGTTGATGTTTGTTTGTAATTGTGTTGGCATGGAAGTGTACTGCACACAACTGAAACTTAAGTGTAGTAAACTTAATTTTGTTTGAACTCGCTCATACGTTTTTTGTTTTTTATTGTCCACAAATTTGTTTAGTAGCAAGAAAATCATTTCTGAATCGAAAGCAAAGCTGTTTCACTGTGATAATTCATTTTATTCTCATTGGTATGATGTTATCTAGATTGTCAACAATAATATCATGTACTGCTAAATTTGATCAACCGATCATAAAGCTGAAAATGATCAGAATGATCAACCGTTATGGGCTTCTGTTATTTCTAGGAAATTTAATTATAGTTAGTTAGTAACCTTACGCCATTTTTGCATTCACACATCGTATTAAGTTTAATTTTAATTCCCGAGTTTTGAGTTTTAGTTTCAAATAAATGTAATGATCAAGTTTTAACAATATCCGAAACGATAAGCTTTTAATTGAATGTCGTGATGAAATTTTTGGATAACAGCTCAAATGGCATTGGTCTCTCAACACTGACATCTGAGAGATTGGCGCGAAGAATAGATGGATTGTGCTTCCTATATTCGACAAATCGATCGGTGGCACATTTTGCAGTGCAGAGAGTAATGAAGTGCCAACGCTTTCCGTCCTAAGCTCTGTTTAATAAGGGGCAATCAATACATAAAGGCTTGCTGCAACTGCTTATAAACTTAATAGGCTTAAACGTGAAGAAGGAAAAAAATATCTGCTGGGTTTTGAAGGGTCTCAAAAGGATGTTTGATTTCGAGGCATTAAATATGCGATTTATTTTTTGACTATTGGTCGGCTATCGATCAGTTGTTTTGAGTGGTTCATAGTGAAGTTTTATCTGGATTTGCGACGAGTATTTAACATGTTTTTTTCTGGCTCTACTTTCTTCTGGATAAGTTTACCTCTGTGGAAGGCGAATCTTCGCAAGTGATTTGACTGACAGCAGAAAGAGGATTACCAAACCGCCAACCAATCGATTTCTTTTTGAGTGATAAAATACAAAGAGATGTGCCAATCGCATTACAATCGTGCGTCATTAGGTCCAAATTCTTTCGGTTCTATTTGCGAGTGAATGTGATTGGGCTGTGGAAATTTGAATATTAAATAGCCGTTTGGAAGTTCATTTATTTGAGATTGGTTTTTGTCAATGTGTAATTAATCGAACTCCATAAAATTCGAAAATAATTTTTTCTGCGCACGATTTTCTTAAACTCTTTTCTCTCTTTATCGTTTAGACAAAGGAAAAAATTCTCAATTAGAAACGCGTCTCCACTTTCACTTTCATTTGCACACACTGTCGATTCACTCTATTCTTTCCCTCGTTTGCAACGATCGAACTTACATGACGTAATTATTCGATAAATGTCGAGCGAAGCGTAAACGTGAAATTGCAGCGCAAAACGGAAGTGAATTAGATTGAAGTGAAAATTAAGCGTATGATGAAAGTTGTGGATATTGATATACGGTACTTCTTAAGTTTTGTATCCGATGGCACTTCCGTTTGACCGTATGCGTAATCTTTAGGGAATTTCTGTTCTTTACTGAATCGTAAAATCAAGCCCTGTTGTAGTGAATTGTGAACGTGATTATGTTGCACTACTTTCTTCCCATACGTTATCTTTTCCTTCTTTTGTGCAGGTGAACAAGGGAAAATTGATTATTTTCTTCTATTTTTACGATACGGCAATAAGCCAGATGCTCTCTTCTATTCAGTCGGCATTCTCTTTGCAATGACGTAATGTGTTCCGGCCAACTGAGTTACATTCTCTATGGTTTGACTGTTATTGGCAGACGTGAAACTAATATCTATTATCTTTTGATCGTGCAAAGAGCGGAATTTGTAATAATTTGAAATCGGAGAATAACAAAATAATAAGCACTGCAAGAAATTGTGGTAAAAAAACTATTAGCAGAATGTACAGTAGTAGTTTGATGAATTTTAATGAGTTAAACATTTGATATTTCCTTTTATAAATTACCAAAGTTATTAAACCTTCGTATCAAAAAGGGGAGAGAAAAATCAATTTCGATTCAGTTATTTATTCGCCAAATCCCCTGAAAACTTACTTTAGCTTGCTTTTATATTGCGTCAGGTGCAGGTGAAGCCCGTTTGATGTGTGATGGCCGTGCTTTCAATTGCTACCAGTAAATTCGGCCTCCTTCTTTTTAACGACAACGTCCCCTTTTCCTTGGACAAGGAGTCATAATTCACCAGTTGCTATTGGCAACAACTGTCATGCCACAGAATACAGTGTAGCCATGCAGGCGAATGAAGCGCTGAACGTGATAAGCATTGCATTGCACACTTTCTTGCATGGCGCGGTCAGAAAGAAGGTGTTATTAACCGCTCGCTGCCTTTTGCTTGCATGAAAGACGGTTACCATTGGCCAGCCCGAAAGGAATTTCAATCTTCTCCTTCGCTCTTTCTAGAATCTACAGCATTTGTGCTTAAAAGAAAAATGAAGAAAAACTTTTCTTATTACTGAGGATTCATTTAAACTACGGAAATGTGTGCATTTATTTTAACATTATATGAGAATAATTCTGAGAGTTTTAAAAATTTATTTGAATCGGGGGCGAATTTAGTGTTTTATTAACTGAGCGACGTGGAATTGGATTTTTTTTTAATTTTTTTTTATACTTTTGAATGAAAGTTTTATACCATTCCATTTTTATTTCCAGTTATCAGTTCTGACAGTTTCTATTTATGGATTTCTATATATCGATTTGTTACTGTCAGGCAAAATGCGTACGACTGCACACTTTTCTTTACTTTAACCCTTAAGCAACTGCTAATATTATTAGGTTCTGAATAAATAGGCTCAAAAAAGAAATAATAATGTAAAGAAAAGGCAAATTTATAATATTTAATAATTCTAGTACAGATATTTACTTATCATTTTGCAGAAGATTAAAATCGATTTTATTCATTTTAATGTCGTATCGGGTTGAATTTTTCATTACGTTTTCCCCGTGTCGCAGTCGAATTCAATTTGTTCACTTCTCTCGACCAGGGGAATTGGATCCATTGGCTACGTATGGCCATTCAATAATGTCGTGACGGACCACATTATCTTGGAGGGTCTGCAAAGAAATAATCGTCCCAGTAACACACTGTGAAATTCATTTCTGGTCGTGCACATGTGTTTTGGATGTGGACTGGTGCTGTTAGATTTATGTTTTGTCCACTCGCTTCTTGGCGTTGTGATCTGTGAAGAGTAGGCCATTGGTTTTCGATGTGTAGGGGCCGGAATGACTTCTTTTACGAATGATGCTCCGAACTGTAGGGGGTCAACGTAATTGGTGTAATACTGTGACCAAACAGCTTTGCCACATCACGTTTGACAGTGCAGTCAAGTTGAGTTATTTCTCACTTTATTCTTGTCCTTGCCTCCGTGACTTGTGGCTTTGGTCAACAGTTGAAGGCGAGCTTTGGGCTGTCAGCGCTTTAGTTGATTATGATGAATAGTACTTGATAGCCTCAGATGTTACAAGTTTGTAAAGAAAACTTTTTTATTTTGGTTTTCCACTATTTTTGTGTCTGGGAAGATAAATTGAAAATGGATAACTGCTCGAGTGCGGGTTGATGGTGAAATTATGTTTTTTAATTGAAATCTGTTGGCTGTTTTTTTTTTTTAATTTTAAATTTAGTTATGAGATTATTATGAATTAGCAAACTGTTACGGCAAATAATTAAAGTCTATGTGGAAAAACAGATTTTGGCGATAAAGTTGGGAAATTGTGAGATTAAATTGTGATTTCAGAATGAATAACTATGATGTTAAAATGCAAGTTCCAATGAACGTAGATTTTAACAATTTGTTTCGAGATTTTTGACATCTCAATCAATGTCAATAGACGAGATTTTGACATTTTAAAATCAAGTTCTGACAATGCGGATCTAATTCTAAGAATAACAAAACAAGATGGTGGAGTGCATAAAATATAATTCTAAGAGTGCAAGATTTATTATCTCGCTTAGATCTGACCTTCAAATAGATTGCATAAAATGTCGCAGGTGAAGTAAATAAAATAAAATTGATTTTTATATTAAGTTGTTGATAAACGCTTTAAAAAAAAAACTCCCGAATTTCTTACCTTAAGAGTTTCTTTTGTTATCACTAAATCCAAATAAATATTTTGTAACGGATTTCTTTCAAAACGTACACAATAACTAAAACATCTATATTTCTTTACTTGCAGAAGATAAATACCTCATTCTTTTGAATGGAGATTTGCATATCCAAAGCACAGGGCCCGAGGATGACGGCGCCGTATTTCAATGCAAGACAAGAAATCGTTTGACTGGATCGATAAAAACGAGCATGACAGCAGCACGACTGACTGTAATAGGTAAGTGATACGAAGATTAAAAATTGAAAGAGAAATATTACTTTTTTCTTTTCACCTTTTTATTCTAATATCATTTGCAGATTCTTTGGGCAGCATGTCACCTAAAATTATGGATACGAAGGATGTAGTTCGAGTGAAACAAGGAGAGACAGCAGTGTTACCTTGTGTAACTCAGGGAATCCCTGTTCCTGTCACGACGTGAGTTTCAAGCAGTAAATCTTTTACTTTACAGACTAATAAAGACCGGAATATCATTTCCTTCGCTTAACTTGCTATTAAGCTGTGATGAACACGAACCGTCTGTTTTAATGACAAAATAAGTAATGAAGACAAATTAAAGCTTTCCAAGGTTGTTTGCTTTGCACTGACTTCTCTCTCTGGTCACTGTTCCGTAAACAACTCTTCACCGATGATTGATTATTCCGGTCTGTTCCAGTCAATACAAATTGCAAGTGGAATATAATGAGATGCTCTCAAAGAGGAAATCGCAGAAAAAAATCTTCAAGTTAGGAAAGATTGACCACTGGTATCCATTTGACATTAACCTGATTTCCTTGATGCTTTTACTCTTTTTGTGCTTTGATTGCAATACTGAAGTGAACAAAAGCAGTTTGAATCCCCTATCTATTGTAGTGGAGAGAAGGTTACATGAAACGCAAGCAATTGAATTTCTCATCCTTCTATATTGTTTTTTCTTAATTTTTTATTATTGAAGCACGGTTCCATTAATTCATCAAGTCTTTTTCAAGCTTGATGTACAGTAACTTGCAGCATTTTCGAAGTGATTTCCTTTTTTGCGTCGTAAATATTTAAAATCCATTAGCAGTAATGGTACCAATATTTTTCTTGACAGAAATAACATTTTTTCACTTTCTAAATATTTTTAAACCTTATTTATGAAAATAAGGCTCATAATCTAATACAGCTTGAAAAAAATAACAAAAGTGGAAGCGTTTTTTTTGTTTTCTTTTAGGAGTAGGGATAAAAAAAGATGGAACAAAAGAATATAAGTGCAGTTTTTAGACAAATTTAATTGCGAAGCTGAAAGTGTTAGCAGAAGGGTGGGCAATGTTTATCGTTGTGTGTGCAGGTGAAGTTGTCTTTTTGTTTTTATGACCAGTCGTTTGCATTAATTCGTCTCTTGTTTACGATTTTGCAACGACATGCCCCTGTGGATACGAGACTGCCAGTTCTGCTTCTCCTTACTCATAAATGGGAGGAGTCGCGTGCCAAGAGTGTTTCGCCTTCAAATCACGGCTAGCTTTTATGCGAGCGCGTGCTCGTGAACTGTGGCATGGTTCCAGTTCATGTTGTTATTAAATTTGTTTTTGAATCACACATCATTATAGCAAAATAGGGATGGAAAGAGGGAGGCAAAAATTTTCTCCACATTCTTTTCTTCTGCGCGAACGATGTTGAATCTTTATTATAGATTGATTTCTCATGTAAGGGGTTTTTATGTCGCTGGAATAAACGATTTTGAGCCCCTTTTTTCTGGCGAAAGAATTTTAAATTAGTTTGCATTAATTTTACGTTGATGAAATTGTTTTAAAGATGAAATGTTGAGGTGTTAAGGGGTTTTTAGTTTTCACTTGATACAGACACATTTTAAATAAAATGTCTATTTTCAGGTGGTTTGGCAAAGTACATCACGAACAGGTGCTTCCTCTGCACGTTGGCGCGAGGCTGCAGCAAACCAGTGGAGCTCTCATCATCAGTGACACGCGGTTGGCCGACAGCAGCGCATATATTTGTGTTGCCAATAACACAGGAGGAACTGACAGAGCTGAAACAGCACTTACAGTTACTGGTAAACATTTAAATTGCTTGAAAACTCAAAAGCTAGGATAAAAAAAAGGCTCAAACTGAAATTTTTACTCAACTTTGAAAAAAAATTTGATGCCCTTTCATTCATTCTCCTTCTGATCACGTTTTCATGACCCATGCCCTGTCCACAAAAGGGACATGTCCAGGTAAAGAGATGTTGAACAGGATATACCTCTATTTCAGGTTTAATGGGAATCATCCTGCAAGCGCAGGAAAGATAGAAAGCCATAAAAAAGTTTTATGTATGTGGCCACGTATGAGTTCTACTTCTACTTGATGCGCTGTCAGGTATCTTTTTTCAAAGGCTTTCAGGACAAGCCAATTGCTGTCTTCCATCAGACTGTGACTAGATTTAGTTTTTTTTTCTTCTTGTGCCGGGGGAAATAATAACAGCTTTAAAAATGTTAGTGACATGCACGGATAAATAAGAAAATTCCGTATGACTTTCATTTCTGGCTCGCTTTTTAAATGAAAAAAGAGATGAAATGTGGATTCTCGATAAACGATTTAAAGAAATTAGAGTGGAATATTTCCCGATTTGATAACTGTACTTAAAGTGTCATTGCTCCCTTTCTCATTTTCCAGTAATAGGTGCTCAATGTATATGTTCACGTGATGATAAGTTGGGCGTAAAAGGAGTTACTTTTCAATTCAAATGTTGTCAATTTTCTTCAAGGCTCATTTCCTGCCTCACACTCAAAGGAGTATCAGAAGAAATCCACTTTGCTTGCCAAGAAATGTCACACATCAAATAAGAAATAGAATGAGGGAGGAGATGCGGAAATTCGAAGCTGCAAATTGGAGCTCGATTCAATGTGAAAACAAAGTCTTTATAAGAAAAAAAATCCCGTCGAGACGATTTTAATGAGTAGTTTCTCTTTTAAAATTCTTAGCATCTAAAAAAACAAATAAATTGCTAAGTAATTATCGAAAACATTTAAATTTAACTTTTTTGAACGTTACAAATCAATAAAAATACTTTATTTTATATTTATTTTTGACACGTATGAAAGTTTGAAGGCTGCGCGGCCATCAGGGACAAGTTGTAATGCAAGAGAGACGCGTTGGTTTGGTATCTCTAGAAGAGCATCCCGTTATGATGCTTGAGATTGTATATCTGTTGGCGAGAGCAACCTGTCATTGGCTTTTGAAATACGAGGTCCCCTTCCATTTTCAGATTAGAATCTCTTATTTTAGTCGAGGGAACAACAGGTGATAGATGCTCTCTATTTGGATTTTTTTTTTCCTTTTTTTTTGTACACCGTTTCTTCACGTCAATGTTTAAGATTACCTGACGGTCGTTTCTAATAACTGTCTAGAGGCAAGCCAAGTTGGGCGTGTGCAAAAGGATCGATAAAACAGAGACATTACAGCCCAAGACGTGGCATCTGCTAGCTTGTTTTCCATAAGCGGTCAGGGATTATAGCCTGGTATCTTCTTCTCAGGCAGAGTTTTACCAATGAAAGGATCCTTTGCATGCCTTAAATAAATAAAGAAATTCTTACAAAATGCGGGGTCTCTTGGGAAATTCCAATCTAGATGATAGGATTATTCTTCCAAGTGCTTAGCAATTTTAAGCATAGAAGAGTTTTTCTCGTCTACAAATTATATCCGTCAGGGAATTATTAATGCAAGAATGGTAGGAAGTGAAATGTATAATTTATGTCGTGTTTTTAATAAAAGTTGAGCCTGTATTTTCGTTTTGAGGTTAAAAGGGGGTTAGGGAAATTTTAAAATTGGTATAGAGTTAAGTAATTTTTATTTGTAACTCTTTAGCATTATAATTACAATATAGTATTACAGTATTAGTAATAGTAATTCAGTAATGGAATTTTCCTTATTTTAATTTTCGCGTTTTAATATAACCAAAACAGTATTAAAATTAATATTTTTACCAGAAATTACATTCAACTTACTGCTTAATTGAACTTAATTATTGTTTGCATGATTAATTTGTTTGATCAACATTTGAAGGCTCTTAAACACAACCATCCCATCAACAAATTACACATTACTCGTGTTGAGCTTGATTAAACTACGATTGAGCTAATTTTCTAACTTTTCAGTCTTTAATGGCTTACACTTAAAACATAATTTTACAACGTAACTTGTTTCTTTAGAGCAAAAAAAGTAGTATTTGCTTATTTTCTTTAGAGTTTGAGGTCACTTGAGTGTGATACAAATAAATACCTTCAATGATTTTATTACTACTATTACCGTTGGGTTGGGAATAATTTTACAAAGGATTTTTGCGGGCAAGACAAAAGGTGACTATAGAAGGAAAAGGAGCCCTGAATCTCGCTTTACAATTTTATCCTCCACTGAGAATTAGAATAATTAAAGTTACTTAATGGCGCATTCATTCATCTGGAAATGATGTCATTAAAAGTCTTGCTTACGACTATCAATTTAAGCGAAATTGCCTCCCTTTCCTTATATAGCAAACACTCCGTGTTTATGGCGCGTTTCTGTAAAATGGCCAAGTGGGAGAAAAGACCTAGGAATACTACCTCAATCTGTTTATCAGCTTTTTCAGATAAAGCTTTGACGAGCTTTGTTTTAATCTTTAACTTTTTTTAATTTATTGGTTTTTCGAATTATTACAATATTTTTATATCTGTTTCAGTGCCTCTTTCGGTTAAAGTACAACCACCACATACAGTGGCAGATGTCGGCAGTTCGGTGACGTTCACTTGCGAGGTGACAGGGATTGCAACTTCCTTTAGTTGGCTTAAGAATGGACGTCCGATCCGAGTGGACAGGGTGAGACCTGTGACTGCTGATACAGTGCGGATAGACTCAGTGCAGCCAGAAGACCGTGGCATGTATCAGTGTATGGCAAGAAATGGTCTGGAAAGTGCCCAAGGAACGGCTGAACTCAGATTAGGAGGTATTCGTCTTTTAAAATTAAAATAATTTATTTTCTGTCAAAAGGTAATATAATTTAATTAATTGTTTTATTAAAAACAAGCGAAATTTATTCTCATTATATTGATTTCCCACAATGCCTAATTAATCTTAGTTAATGTTTTGCTTGTTGTCTTGATGTTTATGCGTTGCACTTAGCAAAGCAATGGGTCTCAAGGTAGTAGACGGTTAAAATAAAGCGTTAAAATCTTAATTTTCTGCTGAAAATTGAAGACTAATGTAGTATTGTTTCGTGACTCATTAGTATATCATCAGCGGTTTTACAAGAATCTTTAAAAGCTCTCAGCAGCTATAGCGTTGGCAACAAAACTAACCGAATGCTTTTATTATTCAATACACGTTTAAATGTGGTACATCTATATAACATTTCGTACAGGAGATTGACTTCAAGCTTCACCCTATCCCAATGTATACATTTTATTGCAATATTTCATTTGAGGCAAAGTAATAGAATTCGTTGAATGATATTCCGAACATGAAAATTGCGGAATAGAACAGTAGTAAGTGAAGACGCAAAATATTCGGCATTTACAATTCCTGCTGAGAGACTGTTTGATAAAAGCTTCTGTCGGCATTCGTATTGCGGATCAATACAAGAAGCTTATCTAAAGTTTTTACGGTTGGTCCAGATGGAATGTAGCAGCTGTGCCATAAAGTTGAGTTATGTATAAGTAAGTATGGTCAAATAAGTAATAAATAGCTGTGCTAAATGTTATACGAGAGAATTGAAAAGATTCGGTTATCTGAAGATACTCTTAATATTTTTTTTCTATTAAAAATAATTTTTTAATAATAACGTAATTTTTTTTCCTCTTATATTAAATTGATGATATTCAAATTCCAAGCACGATTCACAGTAAGCATTTTGATGCGGTTTGTTGTCAATCGTTTATATGCAATCCACGCGCAGACCAAGCTTAAGCAAATGTTGACTGACATTCAGTCACCTTCCTTCCTGTCGCACGACTGACAAAGACTCGATTCTTCGGAAACTGGTTCTGCTTCATTGGCCAAATAACGCCGACGCACTCGAACTTTGATGTTCCTTTACTTTCCTTTCGCTCCTGGCTTATTGAACTGTGTGTGTGTTTGCTGTTTCCCGACAGCAAATGCTAGGTTAAAATAAACACGCTTGTTTTTAATAAAAAGTCTTCGGTGATCTGATGGTTAGGTTAGCAAACTCGGAAATTTTCCTAAAATTGAATTCACGTCAACTAAATAAACTAAATTTATTTTGACAGTTGACTTATAAAACAGGATTTAAAAAATGAAATATCCAGTTTTGATGGTTTATAAAATTGTCGTTTTTATTTATTTATTTTTTTCCTTCAGTTAACATTTGCGCCCCGATTTTTGTAACGAGACACGTCTGTCAATTCCAATTTAAACTTTGTACAAACATTAAATATTTAATCTGCAATGTTGAAAATGGTCGTGTTAAACTTTTACGTGTTAGAAATGTATTTTTTTTTTTACTCGAATGAATTTTTTTTTCTGTTTGTTTCATTTAGATTCGAAACCTGATTTTAGAGAAACGTTTGCAGAGAAAATTGAATACCCTGGGGGTTTTGTATCTCTTCCCTGTGTGGCCACCGGAAGTCCCCCACCGCACTTCAAATGGACTTTAGACGGAATTGTAATAGCGGAAGACGAGCGAGTGTCCATCAGCGAGATGTCGGACGAAAATGGCAACGTTGTTACCTCATTAAATATTACCGATTTGGTAGTGGAAGATGGCGGACTTTATGCGTGCCACGCCATTAACAGAATAGGAAGCACCGAACATGGCGCCAGATTACACGTTTATGGTAAGTAGTTACTTAGCAAGGGAAGCAATTTAGTAAGTATTGCTCCGTGTCTTGTAATTTACTTTCAAATAAGTTCTCTCAAAACTCTTATCGACTTTATTTTTGATGCGATATGACAAAGAAACAGTCATCACTTTAGTGTATCGTCATTTGTACGAATTTGTTTTGGGCGTAATATTAACAAGGTGATAGTCACGGTGAGGAAAAATAAAAGCCTGATGGAAAAGCCATTATACATTTCCTTGCATCGACGTGCCCATTACGGCTGAGGGAAATGATGGTCCTTCACTTCGTGACAGGTTTTAAAGGGCGTGGATTTAGTGTTTAACGAAGACCCATCAACAAAAGGCGATCTAAGTACAGAGTAAAAGGATCATAAAATGCAGTCAACAACGAAAAACAGTATTAAAAAACAGCAGCGGGTAAAAAAAAATTTGCACGCTAACAAACTTGAGATAAGATCGAAGAGTACATGGAGAAATGTCAAACACCCAAACTGTTGTGTTCGACATAATGGGCTCGTGCAAGTTTGTTTGATGGTTGATTTGTAGAGCAGTTGCTGCTGAATCACGCAAATGGAGAAAATATAGCGGTTGTGCTTGTAGCATCAATGGATTTTATGATGTACCGGTTATAGGATAAACATTAAATTTGCAACAAAAGCATTAAGCATTTAAATGAATGATTTTTTTATGGAGTTGTGGAATGCAAATATTTATCTCTATTTTGAGTCATAAATTTTAAATTGTTAGCTTATTACATACACGCTTTGAAAAAAGGATCAATTAGGGCGTTTTGCATTTATATTTAAAAGGGGGCAAACAAAAGTTAAATTAAGTGCTTGAAAAATAGTTTATTTACGAATTTTTTGTACACATTAACCTTTATTGGAATTTTCTTTCAGTTAATTACAGTTTTAATATATGTAAATCACGAATTTTGTCGTGATTTACAGAAATAAATGTTTATTGTAAATCCATTTTAATTTTTTTTAAAAAGTTTTCCGTTACATTTATTTGTTAACTTGAAAAGTAGATTAAACGTCAGAAATTTTTTGACATTGTGAAGGCGTCTATTGTCGGATTTCTTACAATTTTAAATGAAGCGGAAGAGCGATAATTTGTTGAAAACGAATGGTCCTTTTCCTTTTCTACTTTTGATAATTTGTCATGCAATTTCAATGATAATTTGACTTTTTTTGATAAAGTTTATCTTGAGTGATGGTGACTTTCTCATGATAGGCACACCAGTCGTTCGCTCCCATTTGAAATTATCAGCAGTGGCTGGGGAGCGATCCATAATCAATTGCCCCGCTTATGGCTATCCAATTGAAAAGTACTCGTGGGAAAAAGGTAAGAAAGAATATTTACATACATTTCTTTTCCCTATTACTTTCTCGGTCCATCTTTGTAAAAGGTATGTGTTTAGTCCCTCCCCGACTTTGATTTTTCTACTCCTTTTTCCATTTTATTTTTTTGACAATTTTCTCGATGTTTCTCTCGCATATTGACTGCAATTACCAACTTAATATTATATTAACAAAATGAGAATTGCGCCATAAACTTGAAAGCGGATTAAAAGCTCTAAGATTCTTAGAACGAGACACCATAACATTTTACTGGTTAAAATTGCTTTTTAAAAAATGCATTTTATTAGTAGTACGTGATTTGCTTTTAATGTAATTTTGATGAAGTATTGTTAATAAGTTTTGTGATTAATGTTTTCACTTTTCTGGTACAGATGGCGTTTCTCTACCAGACAATATCCGTCAAACTGTGTATCCAAATGGCACGTTAGTTATTAGTGAAGTTCGGAAAGTGTATGATTCAGGACGTTACACGTGTATAGTTAGAAACAACGAACACGTTGCTCGAGGAGATGTGGAAATCGTAGTTCTTGGTAAGGATTGCCTGTTAATTATTTAGTTTTGTCGTCTTTTTTTTCATATATATATAAAAAAAAATTATTTTGTTTTTCGATTTAAATTTGTTGACTTTTTAGTTTTGTTTTCATTTTTATTTTTGATATAGTTTATACCGTTTACATAGAGAAATACACAACAAATATTTAATAATAATTATTCTTACGAAATGATATACGACTATTAATTTTTAATTAATAATTTCCGTTTTAAAACATATCTATTTGGTCTCTCAAGGAAAAAAGAAAAAAATTATTAAATTGTTTATAAAAATTTTAAAAATTCCTTATATTAACCTCAATGCTGGTCACTTCTCAAAACTCCAAGTCTGCTTTATACACCAGTTTATTTTTTTGATTTTAAATTTAGTTTTTACGTTTTTTTGAAGGCCTTTGCTTAGAAATAATTTATTTTAATTATTTAACGAGTTTTATACTACTTTTAAGTAAATTACATTACTTTCTGCCCCTCAGTGTTTTTCCCTTTATTTATTTATTTATTTATTTTTTATTTAAGTTTGTTTTATTGTGTTACTTTGGTTACTTATTAGAAGGCCAAACTTTTACGGTAATTATGTATGGTTTTACGACAGAAAACCTAAGATATAAAAAACTACTCCAAATACCAATGCAATCGATGCTTTTACTGACGACGCTGTATTAAAAATTTGTTTTAAAAACTCTAATAAAGCATGATTAATTAAAATTAGGATTTCTTTCAAATAAAACGAATTTCTGTATCTGGTACTGAACTGTTTGACACGACATTAATTAATTAAAAAGAAAAAACTATTTTCTTTTTTAATTATAAACATTGGATTTTTAGTGTTGTTTGATTTTACCCTAACACGCTTTTGGGTATTAAAAAATAAAAGGCACGTTAATGAAAAAGACTCGCTTGAGTCATCCTCTTCTAGGGGAAGATTGCATTTAATTAGGCAAAGATAAACAGATTAGTTCTCTCGTTTGAAAACAGAAGAGTTCATGAACCAGATGGATATGGATGGCGTCATGAAAGGCATCGATTTAACTTAAGACCGCTTTTGTTGTCTGGGTATTTCCTATAAAAAAAGGCAGTTTGGTCGCGTGAAAAAAAACAGTTAGGGCATCCTTCGCCATTATCTCATGCGAGAATGGGTTCATTTTAGGTCGAGTGGCAATAGGTTTCCTGAAAAAGACAGCAGTATGGTCTAGTAAGTGCCCTTACCTAGTAAAGTCAGGCCGACTCCGGTCCAAAAGGGGTGTAAATGTTGTACTTCAAGAAAGTTGACATGTAGGAGTGCCTTTTTACGGTATTTTGTTAGTTTCGAAAGTGTAGGAATCTGCAATGTTTTTAGAAATATAAAGGAGAAAGGAAAAGAAAATTGTGCGTTGGCGTGAAATATGGAATGTTGAAGTAAGAAAAAATCGAACGTGCAAAAAATAGGTTTATATGGAGCCGTTTCAGCTGTACAAATTGATCCGAAGTTAGAACTTGATCTACGTGACAGGTACACTGGTCGATAAATGGGAGATGTGAGAGCACCTATACACACAGACCCGCAGAAAAGGCAATTTCCACAGATGAGAAAGTGACTGAGTGGCTGTGTGCAAAATGGAAATTGATCTTTGCTAAAATTACGCAGGGTAGTGTGAAGCCATTAGGGAAAATACGTATTTATTTGGCGAGACGAATGAAGGTGATTCGCAACATTGGATTCAGGCGGTGATAAATGAAAATGAAAGATTTTTATAGGAATTGCTAATCGACTTGTGATTGAGTTTCTGAAACGTGCGAGCAAAAAAAAAGTTTGAAATTTTAATTTGATATTTTGATTTGACACGCAGCGGTTTATGATTGTAAACATAAACTTGCGCTTTGAAAACGGAGTCAGGTGTGTAGTCAGGTAGCTTGCGAGATTTAATTAGAAGTTTTAACCTGTTATTAATTTAAATTCTTAAAAAAGATATTGAAGTCTTTCAAGTGTGCAACAGATGGCAGTCACATTATCAGAACACATTTCCTCTAATCAATACTAAATTTAATTATGCTGAATTAGCAGTTTAAAATGGGTGGGTGAGGTAGAAAAAGGTTTGTACAAATTTTTATAATTTTTTTTTTTCGTAAAGAACAATTTGATTTTATGCAATCGATACACTTTTTTTTATCTAATAATAATAATAATAATATTTTGACAACAAATCTAAATTGATTTAAAACTTAATTCGAAGTGTATCGCTTGCACCAGATGACAGCACAACGATTTCAGGTAAGTTTTTTCCATTTATTCACATCTTTTTCTTTTATCTATTTTGTATTTAAGCAATGGATTTGGAGTGGTTTATAGATCCCCAGATTATTTTGCGTTATTAATCATGTTGAACCTCACAGTTTCTATTGCAGTAGTTTGTATTGTAGGCTGTTTTGTGTTCTAGCGGGTATTTTTAACATACAAATGCTCTTGGAGCTGTGCTCATTTCATTATGGGCTTTTGAGCTGACCTCCCAAAAATTTGCAAAATGTAAATCAGATACGAAATTATTGAAATGAATTGACTGAGAAAGAGTTGAGATACTAAAAATTCTCTCTCTCCATAAGTCTCATAACGAATCTCTTTCTCTACTGTGATGGACTCGGGCAATGATGTCATTATTAGTTGGATAGTTATTGTTGAAACACTTTTTCTCCTTTAAGCTGTTTATCATTTGCATGCTTCTTTATATATATATAAATATATATTTTTGTATTTACCAATTTCAAACGCTAAAACTATATATATATATATGATAATTATTAACAATTTTATCTATATTTTAATATTTTATATTTACTTATATATATATCGCTAACTTTTTCTGTAGCTTAAAATTTTCTCTTTCAATCTTGCATGTTTCTTATTCCATTTTCCCGCAATTTTCTAACTTCTTGGCTCGAGTCTTTAGCCCTGTTCGTATTGTATACCCCGCCTTTTGTGTATATACCTATATTTATATAAGTTATATACATCTTTTTTGGTGGAAATGACACTTTCTTTCTATCACACATTATCTTTCTTTCATGACTGGGATATGAAAACTGAGACGACCACGATCTGGAACAAACAACAACGCAACAACACAACTCACTACACAAATAAACATGGATTTTACACGCTATTTACCCTTAAAATTACCTTAAAATTTTAATAATAATTTATTAAAACAAATCTATTAACATAGAAAAACAGCATGCTTCTATAATAGATGTTTGTTGTTAAGCACACACAACATGAATATTCATTTCAAATTTACGTTCATTAAAAAAATGAAAGACTTAAAACTTCCTCGATGCGTGAAGAAGAAGAAGATGGGGAGCGATTCGAAAAAAAGACAGAATAGAAAGGTAAGCCTACAAGAACACACGCGACACTTTTAGGATAGAAAATTTGAATAGAATGGAAAACGAAGACGATATTAAAGCTTGAGATTCCAGATCGTGGTTGAGTGTTTATCCCTGCCCATGTAGATCCTCGTGTTTCCGAGAGAGAGGCGTGTGGCAAATATCTGTACTACTCTGGCTGTTTGGTGTAGTATGCACAGGGCTAAAGAGCACCTCTCAGCCCAGTCCTATCCTTTTGAGTGTTGAACGTCGTCAGTGAGTTTGCGTGTTTCGATGTTTAACTTCCAGTCCCACCAAAGATAGCGCCCTTTTCCTTCCAAGAAGAGCTTTTGCGTGAGGGCATGCGAGCGAGGCTGCAGTGCGTAGTAAGCGAGGGCGACCTGCCGCTGTCCATCAAGTGGGTGAAGGACGGCGGGGACGTTCCGCCCACGCTCGGCGTCCTCATTCGAGACTTAGACGAGTTTTCCAGTATCTTGACCATAAATAGTGTGACCCCTCGTCATAACGGCAACTACACGTGCGTAGTAGCCAACCACGTAGCCACTGTCCACAGCACGGCGGAATTGTATGTTAACGGTAATGCTATCGGTTACTACCTTTTTCCACATTTTATCGCTCTTTTTTTTTCTTTTTTTCTCTTTTTTCTTCCCTATTCTTCTCTAGTTCCTCCAAAGATTATCCCGTTCAATTTTATCGACGATCAGTTCTATTTGGGGATGCGTGCTCACATCACGTGTGCCGTATCCCAGGGAGACCTGCCCATAGCGTTCCAATGGCTAAAAGACGGCTCTGAGATCTCCCCGACGTTAGGAGTGGCGACTCGATATTACGATCAGCACGCCAATTCTATGAGTATTGAGAGCGTTACCTCGAAACATTCGGGTAACTACACTTGCATCGCCCACAACGTGGCAGGAACGGCCATGCACTCTGCACAGCTGCTGGTGCACGGTAATTCATTCTGTTTGCAATCATTCTGAAAAACAACGGGAACGAGAGAAAGAGAGACCAAGCGACCGACGGTATGGCCGGACCAGCCACAATGTGGATTTCACTAGCTAGGTTCCTTCTGTTTGGATCTATTTCTGATGAGCAACGATCGAATTTACGCCGGTTTCCTGTTTCGTCACGGGACGTCTAATTGCAACTTTTGTTTGTTTACTTTCAGGTATCTGGATGATTCATTAATTTTGTTTTTCTACTTTTTTCTTTTATTGATATTTTTTTTATATTCAAATTGCTTATACCTATGTTTTTTTTTCCATTCTCTTTTAGCAAGTTTATAATATTTGTGTCTCTCTGTGGCGTCATAAAAAGATTTGAAATATATCTATAAATATATTATACCAAATATATTACTAAACGAATGTATCTCTGGCTGTTCCCCACTCATCTTCAAATCCAAAATATAAAGTTAAAGAAAGAAAGAGAAAAATTCAAAAAAACAAAAACAAAAATATACACGTTCATTGACGTGACATTCATTAGACTCACATTCGGTTACTCAGATGAAACTCTTTTTTAAAATTCCCTTTATACTTTATATACTTACATGATGAAACATGTTTTTTAAAAATGAGAAAGAGAAGTCTTTTAGCCGTCCAGCGTTGGGCATTTATACCACACTTTGCACTTCCTTCCATCTCTATATATACTGTTTTTGTTTATTTACATTGTTTTTATTTATTTTTAAAGAACTACTTTTATTTATTAACGATATATGAAATCATACATAAAAAAAAACACAAAGAAAAAACATTATATATAGAATGGGCCAAAATATTTATATATTTTATACATATATAATTTACATATATGTATACCTCAGCACACATTGATAGTAGACACAGAAAAAAAATGGTAGTGATTTATTTCGATTTTTTGTTCATTTTTTTCATTTGTTATAATAATTCTCTATATATTAAAAATACGATGTATGTATTTTGATGATAGTAGTGTAGACAATTAAAGTAATAACAGTAGTAGTAGTAGAAGTAGAAATAGTAGTAGTAGTTTAATTCTAGTTGAGAAGTTGGCACTAGAAGAATAGAAAGGAAATTTATAATTTTGATTTTTGTTATTTTTCTTATATATCTATATAATAATATATAATCTATATAACCTTTTTTCAAGTACAAAAAACTCATCTGTCAGATGTGCAAATGATGTAATTTTGCAATGAACTTAGAAAGTGCTAACAGACCCGATATTACGGCTTCTTCCTTCCAGTGGCCCCAAAGATCATCCCTTTCTCGTTTCAAGACGATCACTTGTTTGAGGGCGTACTTGCGCAGATCTCCTGCGTGGTCTATCAGGGAGATCTGCCTCTAGAAATCGACTGGCTCAAGGACGGCATCCCGGTGGCTGCCGACACGGGCTTAACGCTTCGACAGATAGATGATTATTCTAGTGTGCTCACGATTGGCTCTGTCCAGAGAAAACACTCGGGCAACTACACTTGCTTAGCGTCCAATTCGGCGGCTTCCACCAACTTCTCCGCCTCTCTCACTGTTAACGGTAACTACACCCTAGCCTACGAATTAACGATGTTGTCTTCCCCTGTCTCGTTTTGCAGTGCCCCCAAAGATCGTGCCCTTCTCGTTCCAAGACGACCACTTGTTCGAAGGCATGCTCGTTAGGGTGTCTTGTGTTGTCAGTCGTGGGGATCTGCCCCTCACTATTAGATGGACCAAAGATGGGGCCCTCATTCCACCCTCACTCGGAGTTACGCTCCGAGATTTTGATGAGTACTCCAGCGTGCTATCCATTGAGTCCGTGGCCATAGTCCACAATGGGAATTACACGTGCTATGCCAATAATTCGGCCGGGAAAGCGAGCCACACGGCCCAGCTGCTGGTCAACGGTAATATACGCCCTATGCACCTCTCACGTAGGATTGGATAGACACGCTTCTTTAGGGACTAGCGATTAGCCCTATGAAACTCCTCTCGAATTAAATTTCCTTGTTGCTCTCATTCATTATTTTTCATCTTACTTCCCTTTGCTCCCCATCCAAGCTAGCTCTCATTTTCAAACCGTTTAAAACGCTTGCCTATTTACCAATGGCCCCCTTGGAACCCTATTATTAGAGGCACGACCTATATCCATATCATTCGAATCAAAACTAATATTAAATCAACTTATTAGCACTTAGTTGCAGTGCGGCACGACCTTCTGAATGCCATGACAACACTCCATTGAAATAACCTTTCAAGAATAAAATATCTAATTTACTTACTTACTTATTATTACTTTTATTATTGTTATTATTATTATTATCATTATATCCTTATAACATATTTTCCATAAAGCTACCCGATCAAGTGATCTCTTAACTTGTGTGTTTATTTTTATTATTATTCTTACTTATTATATATCAGCTCATATAACCAAACCAATTATTTTTGTTGCAAAGCATGCTGGAATTTTTACTGCACATGATACTCTTCCTATTAGCTGCATGAATATACCATACTTCTAATAGAGAGGCAATTAGAAAGAAAAAAATATAATATTATTATTACTTTATTATTATATTATTATTATATAAAATGTTTTTTTCAAGAAATTCTTTTAAAGGCAGACGATCACATGGACTACAAACACCTCTCCACAAAATATACATGGATACAAGATGACTACGTATAGGTTTTTGTATATATTTAAAAAAAAAACAGGACAACATTGTGTCTATATATATAAACCTATAAAAAATGAACTTAACTTATAATATATATATTATATATATATTATTTTCTAAAAAAAAAATATTGTTATTACATGGTTCTATTTTAACCACTGCCAAAAAACCGTTTCCATTGAACATTTCTATACCAAATATACCTGATTGACATCTTTTCCACAAACGACTTTCATAATCCTGTCAACAAATTAAAAAAATTCCTCACTTTGTGGCCTATGACATGATATTATTGATGACAACGGACAGTACATACGACATAATGGAACTTAATATCATCTGATATACACATCAACCAACGCTGAACGGTCTTGTGAACGATGCAAGTTTGACAGTATTTGTGTTTCATGTTTTTTTCTCATCTTCGTCCATTTTGAAAAATAACCAAACTGACCATAGAACTAAAATAAAACTGCAAACCCGAGCAGTTTTATTGGGTCGCGACTTCTTTCGTTACATTTTTGTTCTTCTAATCTCATTTCTTTTTATTAAGTACGCCTTGGACCCAGTTTATACGTTCGTACGATAAAAAATTTTAATAATATATACTAATTATTTATTTATTTTATATTAATATATATATTATTAATTAATATATTTTATACGTAATACACTAACGTTGAAATCATTTCATAGGCTGCATTCCCTTACCATTCCGGGATTTGAAGACTTCCTTTACTCTTACTCCCTGGAAAAAGAACCGTGAAACAGCCATTTTTTTTAAAAAGAAAAACTTAAAAATGTTATTATGTATATTGAAAAAAAATTGAATTGAAAAAAGAGAAAAGTTGGTAAATTTTGTGGAGGTTTGTTATTAACTTTACCGCATACTCCATGTGGTTGAGTTATTTTTTTAATTGCTAAAAATTTAAATTTGAAAAATTTTGAAAATTTTCATTTACAAAATTATTAAAATTATTATTTCGGATAAAATTTTTTAAAAGAAAATTAGGATTTTTTTTATTTGGTTTGAATATTGTGCTGATTCAGAATTTCCTCTTAACCATTCTGATTCAGGACAATGAAGGAAAAAAACTTCTCTCTAGCCTGCTTCTTAGAAGCTTTTTTTCATTGCTGGAAAGAAAAAAAATATTTGAAAAACAATTGCTCAGGGCGAAATCTGCCCCAGATGTTTAACACTTTCTCTGCACCTTTTTGCGCATGCTCAGTGCCGCCGAGGTGGAAAATGCAACCCAAGGACACGTCAGTGCTACTGGGACGAGAAGTGCTGCTCAACTGTCTAGCTGATGGATTTCCAAAGCCCAAGATTAAGTGGATGAAGGCTGAGGGTGAGCTAATCTTATAACGTTAGCTCCGGTCTCCATTTGTTTGTGACAAGTTTCATCTTCATAGCTCATAAATTTATCACTTGATTATTAAGGAGGAGAGGTGAAAAGTAAATATCTCAAGTGTGCATTTAATTCTTTTAATCAAGTTCAGGAATAAAAAGTAAAACGCTCTGTCGTAATTTATCACTTGATGGATTAAGGCAAGAAGCAATATATTTGATGGTATATTTTCCAAGAGGTAGTAGAGTGGGAATTTTTTCTTCTTTTCTTTCTTTATTTTTTATTTCTTCGTGAGGTAGTTTGGTGAGAAAGTAAACCATCATTATTCTTTCTGGCATTTGGGAACCACTGGTCAGGTGTTTTCTAATGTACCTTTCTGATGTCCTCCAGGGATTTAGAAGGAATGGGGAAACGTTACCAAGAATGGTCAAAAGTCTTTTTAACTTGTTTTTTTAATGAATAGAAAAGAAAAATTACCGATATCTTGCGTTATCAAATCGAGGGAAAGTTAGTGAAATGTTTTTACCTGCAATTAGTTACATATACTGTACTTTTTAAAGAAATAGAATTTTAGAATTTTACGTAGTAATTAAATGTAATGTTTTTATTCTTTAATTTAATAGCAGTAAATTTAGTTGCTTCGGCAAGATTAACTATTGCTAATTTAATATCGGTCACAGTTATTAACTTTTCGAATAATCATTTTTTTAAATTTTTTTATGTAAGCTACTTGCAATACAGCTTCTTTTTATTCTAAACTTTCATTGCATTCTTTCTTCCTACAATCGAAAGCTTTCGAATAGCTGTCTGGCATTTGTGCCAATTCCACATGGGTGTGCTCTGAAGTTGCATGTGTCTCGACAAGCCGACCCAATATTGATTGATCGATCGTCTCCTGAGCAATTGATTACTCGAATGAGGGCAACGGAGAAAAGAAAGGCTGTTGTGACGCATGCGGGAGATCCAAATGTTCCCGTACACCAGTGTGGCGAAAGCGGCATTTCAACTTGGCAGAGCGGAACACCGCTTTCTTGAATAACAATAGACAATTACGAATTTTTTCTTTTTTCTTCTTCCTTCGTGTTTTCTCAAGTTTTTTTTTTTTCCCCTTGGTTTCCATTTTCTTGCACTAGTAAAAGGCTTCTAAAAGAAACCTCAGAATAGGGTTTTAGATGGTAGGGACACGAAATACTCACTTAATGTTCCAAGTGACTCGGGAAGAATAAAAAGCATTTCTGATGGATCTCGACCATTTGTTTTGAGGTTTACGGGTGTCGAGAGAATTGAAAAAGGCAATATTTTTTTTCTTTTTTGGTTTATTATTTTTTTCTGTCAAATAGAATTGTTTGAACAATATGTCTTTGTTTAAGAACATTTTTAAATTTATTTGTTATTATTTTTATTTGATGCGAGTGTTTATATTTTAGGTGGTAATATAATTCAACATAGGGATGTTCTTCACATGAGCAACGTTCACGTTTTATCTAATGGCTCATTGCACATCAAACATTCTACGGAAACACACAGAGGACAGTATTTTTGCATCGCTAACAACGGCGTTGGCGGAGATTTAAGTAAAGCGGTCACCGTGAATGTTAATGGTAAATTTTAATGATTAATTTGAGAATTTTAATCAGCGTAAATTAATTGCAATATTTTAATTTACAGTTCCAGTGACTTTTCATTCGAAATTTCAAGCGCAAGCGGCCATTTTAGGCGAGAATGCGTCTCTCGTTTGCAGCGCCAAGGGAGAAACTCCAATCACATTCAACTGGACTGTTGATCAGTCTAGAAGCTCACGGTAAGGAAATTGCCGTGTTTAATGATTGAGAAAGAAATGTGGGAAGTCAGAATCAGTTTAGATGATACGTATATAGTGAATCTTGTGTAATTTTTTTCCGTTTTTTTATTTTTTTTTTACTTGATCCCTGTGCAAAGCCCATTAAACGCAGAGCAGGGTTAAGAGACCTTTGAGGTTTTCGGATAATGAAATCAGTCATGCCACCTGAAAATCCGTTCGGTGACCTGGGCGTTGGCACGCAGCCAAAGAAGGTTGTTTTCAATTCCAGCTGGAGTTGTCTCTCTAACCTTATATCGAAAGGCTGCCCCTGTGCTTTCAAGCATAGCACACGCGACTCGAAAGAAGTGAAACTCCTTTTCAGCTTTAGAAACTTCAACTTAATTTAAACGATTCTGCACTTCACTTGCCTTGTTCTCGAACCAAGTTTTCGAATTGATTTATAATTCTTAACTCGCATTGAAAAGAACTTTTAATGAAACCTTTCCCGAAGATTTAGTGAACACATATTCGCTAAATAGTTAGCTTGACATGGGTTAATTTATAGAGGAAATTGGGTTATTTTAACTTTGTATGAAATACACCTTGGGCGAAAAAGTGGAGCTCCGTAGTTGAATTTAAAGTGCTCGTGTGGGTCTCGACATTCTCTTCATCTGCGATTGAATGTTACAAATTTCCATACAATCGTTGCCAACACGGCTGTACCGGAAATTAAGTTAAGTGTTTGGGCAGTATACTCCTCGTCGTGACCTATTTGCATTTCCCTTTCAACAAATGAAGTTGAAATGGAGAAAATACTCGATTCGATCTGAGTTTTTCGCACGCGGTTTAAAGTATAAAAACACAATATATTTTGTCTTTTTTAAAAAATTTATTTCAATAGTCATATCATTAACGAAACGCCTACCAGGTTTGGTCGGATTTCTACTTTACAAATTTTGGCTGTGGAAAGAGAAGACTCAGGTTCATATTTATGTGCTGCGAAAAACGAGTTTGGAGCGGATGAAACCACTATTGAATTGACTGTTAAAGGTAAGCAATTTTTCTACAAAATAAAATTCTTTTTTCGTTAAGTTATTTAAAGGTTCAATATTAATGTATCTTTAATGTAAAAGTTAATTTAACTTGGATGAAACCAACTGCTTGAGTTATTATTCGTTGCAATGCAGCAAAATTGAATTAGATAGCGTGTAAAAGGTCAACAAATTTTAGGTTCGGTTGAAATAAAATGGGAGTGTGATGACTTCTTTAAATAGAGTTTACCAGTCAACCCTTATAATGTTATAAATGTCAAAATTTAGATTTAAACTACTGTGATAATTTGTTGTTTTTCCCCCCCTGAATTTTCATTATATTTAGAAGGGAAAGAAAAAATAAATTAATATTTGGGTTTCTAATAAACTACAAATTTAGTCGTGATAAAATGTCAAGAATTTAAGATCTCAGTAATAAATCAATATATCAGTAGTAGAGTGGAGAACATGGCGAAATTAGCAGTTAATTATATTTCGCCTGGGTTTACGAACAACATCGTGCATATCAATTAAAGATAGAACAATCAAACGAATTGATGTCGAGGCAACAAATCAAGCAAGGAGAAGTAAGGGCTTTTCGCCTTTCAAGGAAATGATAAATGACAGTGCAAGCTCTCATTATGAATTCATCACATCAGTCATATATTAAACCTTATCAATATGCTTTCCGAAGCAAATTTTTAATGGCAACAAAACAGATGATCACACTTTATTTATTAATGTGTGCGGATCGAAAGCCTACAAATATTTTTTAAAAGATTAAAAATAAGAAAAACAAATTTTAATTTTATAAATGTGTTTTTTAATGTCTTTAACATTGCCGATGGAAAATTATGGGGGCAGTCGAGACCACTTTTCATTCTCCCGACAACAAAACTGCTATATTTTGTTCCTAAAACGATGCAATAATCCTCCAATTTAATAAGCTTTATTACGGAAATGATAGGCTGGCTGGGTTTTATTGCTTTTGTAATTACAGCAAAAGCAAACAGTCTGAAAATGAAGGCAAACATGGCCGAAAGTTGAAACTGAGCTGCGCTTTTGCCTTCAATGATGAAGAAAACTGTATGTAGAATGCAGCTTTTTCTGTTTATTTAAAAATCTCTTTTGGAGCATTCATAAAAATTTAATGTTAATAATATCGTTCCCTTTTGCACAGAAGTTAATTGTGTCGTAAAAATGCGGCAGAATAACAATGAAGCTTTTTGTTGGCAATGAAATTTATTGGTTTCCTCCATACACATTATGGAGGACATTTTTAAATAAATTTAACTCGCTACCCTTGCAACCTTTTTTTTTGGGGGGGGAGTAGAGGGAAGTATTAAAGCGATTTTTTTTTTCATGTCTGTGTTTGTTTGGTTTATTAAAAAATTTACGTTATGAAACTATTTCCAGAATCACCCGAACCGCCAACAAATTTAGAAGTAAGCCTTAGAAAAAATCAGAAGGCTTTTCTATCTTGGAGTGCACCTTACAATGGGAACAGTCCAATCATTCGTTACGTTGTACAGTACAAATTTGCGCTGGGTAAGTAGAACCTTTTAACAAATCACTTGATTTTCATTCACAACAGGACTCAAATTGCATTTTTTGAATCAAGAATAAATAAATGAAACGGGCAGGCATGTTTAGAATAAGTCATTAGATATTGATGCGCAATCGTGCAAGAATCAAGAGATGGGGAAAACTGAGTGGCTTACTAAACGGAAGAACAAAAATCTCAGCGGTGTCATAAGTGGGATCAAAAACATAGCCAGAAGAGAAGAAAGTAGGCGAGGATTGAAGCCACCCAAGTGAAAAGTGCAGCCCACCATAACACATGAAAGGAGTTGGTTAGAATCGTTGGCAGACTTTTAAATAGAAAGCGAAGAGTTTTCTTCTTTCAGGGCAAACTTTAGGTTGTGGAAAAGAGCTGTTTTGTTTTTCTTTTGAATAAAATGACTTCTTACAAGAAATGGAAAGGAAACGGAATTTTTTTTTTATGTACAACTTTTAGCAGCTTTGCTAACTTTTTATGGGTGGTTTTTATATGATTTTTTATGACACCGAGGCTTAAGTTCATGGCAGTGTCTTAAAAGGATTTTTTTTAAGAGCACGAATTAATTAAGTTGTTCTAATTAAAATGAAACATTGTTGTGTTTAAGTAATTTTTTATTATTAACGAAAAAAGTTTTTTTTATTATTTTTTTAATTTAATTTATTCAGTAATAAAAGAGTGATTTAATTTATGGTTTTATTATGAAGTATTTTAATTTTAATGTACATTTATTTTTGTTGACAGCTTCGTGGAACAGTGACGTTCTCGATGCCACGTTTGACGCTAAAGAAGCTTCAGGGACTATTGGAGGTCTGAGACCAGCAACTACGTACAACTTCCGCGTGTTAGCTGAGAATGACATTGGAGTCAGCCAGGCCAGCCAAGTGGTCACGGTGACCACCGAAGAAGAAGGTAAGTATGCGGGACTGGTGATGAAAATGGCAGTCATCTTGCAGCTATTGACTTGTCAAGTTGAATGCAGCTGCCAAGATGAGTTTGACCTGAGTTGATCTCATTTTGCCAACCCAGAATTCCATCACTTCCTAAAACTTTGACGTCCTATCTCAAACTCAAAGATTTATCTCGTACATACAAAGTTTGAAAAAATATTATAAATTAGGGAGATGTTTCATTCATGATTATCTACACGGATAATGTAGTCACTGTACTTATATACCAAGATTGATGTTGATTAAAAATTGATTGCTTTCTAAGCACTTAATTACCATCTTCAAATCTGCTACCCGAAGTTCCGGTCTGAATATTTACATTTATGATGAAACAATTTTTGATTTTAAATTAATAAAGTAAACAGATTATCTGCTGCTTTTTAAATTGAAAATGACAGCAGAAATTTTTAAGCGACTGTCAAATATTCTGATATTTAAATAGATTTTGTTAATTTGCTACGTAAAAATGTGACAAGTTAGTGGCAGTTTCAGAAGATGTTTAATTTAAAAGTAAATAGTAAATGGCATCGATGATTGTTTGTCTTTCAGCTCCAGGAGGCCCACCACAAACCGTCAAAGTTGACGCTTTGGATTCCCAGACGCTTAAAGTTACGTGGAAGGTATGTGGAAAAGATTTAAAAGATTGGCATTTTGATAATGATTTTAATGGCACTCCTATTATTCAAAGCCACCGAGGGAAGATCTTTTGTATGGAGTCCTGCGTGGCTATCAGGTGGGTCACCGTGCTCGCGGATCAAACGATCCCTACGCCTTTCAAATTCTGGAGATTCCGGCCAATGCCACCCCTCCTGCAGAGCTGTCGCTCAATGTCACCGATCTGAGAAAATATTCGCCTTATCACATAGTGGTGGCCGCATATAACAACAAAGGCCGTGGACCTCTTTCTCAGGAAGTGATGGTGATGACTGCGGAAGATAGTGAGTTCCTACAACCGACTAATTACTTTTATAACCCATTAAAACCACACGACGGGTGCAATTTGTAGAACATAATTGCTTTTATTCATAAGCAGTGGCGATTACAAATAGATAAAACTGTCATTTGTTTTGTGGTATTTTTAGCCTCGTCTCTGCTTTTATTATTGGGCTTTGGGTTTAATTTCTAAGATAAATATTGAAAATTTGCTATAAAAGGGAATTGCTATCGTTTTCCCACTTTTGTGAAGTACACAATTTTGAGTTCCAAATTTTTATCTGGAAAATTGAAATAAAACAAATAGTTTCAATGTGGGCTTCTGTTTATAGTTCCCAGTAAATCCCCACAAGAAGTTAGATGCTCAACTTTGACGTCACAGACAATCTATATTACGTGGCAGCCTCCACCTCCTAATGCGATGAACGGCGTTTTGCTAGGGTATAAAGTATTTTATCAACCAGCTGAAGATTGGTTTGGTACGTTATTTCATTTTGCGTTTTGTAATTGGTTCGTAACATTTCGTAATGATTACAATTTAGACGGTAAGCCTTCTGTGAAGACGACGTCAGCGTACAAAATGACAGTGGTGAAACTAGAGAAGTTCACCAATTATTCCATCCAAGTCTTAGCTTTTACTAAAGTTGGGGATGGTGTCAAGAGTCTTCCTCTTTTCTGCAAAACACACGAAGATGGTAAATTGAAACAGATTTTTCAATTTAATTTTTCTTTTTGTAATATTTAAATTATTTATTTCACAGTGCCTGGTCCGCCGGCAAACATTCGAGTACTCCCAGCGTCAGGAGAGAGCGTTTTAGTTGTGTGGAGGCCACCACTGCAAACAAATGGAATAGTGACGCGGTACATAGTCTACTGCAAGAATTTAGACGGCAGAGACGTAAGAGTCGAAAAATTATTAAATGTAAGCTTGTGGTTAATCGGAATTTAATAAGCGTACATGCGTGTTTTGTTCATTTAAGGAGCCTGTAATTAGACATTCAGTTTCGGCTAATGTTCTTCAACATGAAGTGAGGCGTTTAAGAAGAAACAGAAGATATGAATTCTGGGTGACTGCAGCAACGGGAGCTGGAGAAGGACAGAGTTCTAGAGTGATTACTCAATCACCTGCAAGTAATAAAGGTAAATTGCTGTAAATGTATTTTAAAGGTGTTGAATTAAATGCTCAAACGCTTAAACGTTTGGGCTGTGCGATTAAATGGAGCGAAGTTAATGTGGGAGTGGCATTCATAAAAAGTCGTACCTATTGAATTAGTTTCGTTTTTCGCTATGGTCTTGATGTACGTATCGGAAAGTACTGCGACATCAATTGATTTCTCTAAACTAGAGCAATGCAGGGGTTCGTCTGCTAAACATCGTTTCAATTTCTTTGGTTCTGGCTATTTCATGTTTAATCTAAACAAGGATCAAATTTTCATATTTTGTGTTGTTTGAGTTGTCAAGATCACCACTCATTTCACGTAACAAAAATTATGTAAAATTGTGAGCTTGATCTTGTGAGTAGACGAATCGAGATACAGGCTAAGAGCAAAAATAAGAGTTTGTTAATTTTTCCGAAGCATCAAAAAGTCATAAAATGGCGTCACTTTGGTCCTCCTAGACTGATGGTAACATCTGAGCCATATATAAATTTTTATGAGTTTTATTAATGATCCTTCCTACTCACGATAAAGAATATGGTGTTTCGGGAGCTTTCATTTATTTAAGAAAAGGAATTGGGGCTGCAGTGATCGAACGGAGATGGCGTTTACTCGAATAAATAAATATCTTAGTTTGCAATGCAAGCACGCGTATCGAGGTGGCTTTGTCGCAGTGCTTTACAACGAATATCTAATTTTTATAGATTTTACTGTCATTAAAATAGTTTTGTTTTAAACGAATCAGAATGGATGTTGACAAATATGTTGGAATTTTTTTTTCAAGCAGTACCAGCGGCTGTAGCATCCTTTGACGATGTTGTGGTTACAAATTGGAAGGAGAATTTATTACTGGAATGCCACACCATTGGTGCTCCTTTTCCTGATCGAAGATGGCTGATTGAGTGAGTTGATTAATTAGCTTTGCACTAATGAATCGAGTGTTTGAGTGAGTTTATTCTCTAGTGGTCACACTATTGTGGAAACGTCGAGGATTCGAATAGTTGCCAATGGAAGTTTGTCCATCCTCGATGTTCAGGGAGAAGATGAAGGCAATTACACATGCAGGGTTGAAAACGATCATGGTCACGGCGAAGTTAAATATCAACTAATAATTCAAGCGCCACCATCTTTATCATCTTTTGAAGTTCTTTCTATTACCATGACATCAATTACAGTTCATTGGCGCGTAAAATCCAGTGGTGGTCATCCCATTCAAGGTGATTTGTGCGCTTTGAATGTACTTTAAATATCGTTAAATGAAAATTTACAATTTCTAGGCTTTATTTTAAACCACAAACGTGACCAAGAGACGTTGTGGGAGCGAACAGAAATCAGCCCTTCTCAAGAGACCTATACCCTAGAGTCACTAGCATGTGGCACCAAGTACCATTTATATTTAGTGGCTGTCAGCCGCGTTGGAATTGGCAATCCTGCCGAGACTCTAACTGTAACGACTGAAGGCACCAGTAAGTGATAATTCTTAAAAGTATTGATTGAATTTTTTTTTTAACATTTTCTTTTTGTCTTCAGTTCCAACTATCCCTTCGAAGCATAAATTGATTGAAGAAAACTCGTCTTTTGTAACCCTTCGACTGGATTCGTGGATGGGCAATGGAGATTGTCCCATAACTTCATTATCGGTTGAATACCGAGTGAGGACGCACTATAAATGGGCCTTAGTGACTGAAAATGCCAACTTGGAGCAGAAAAAGCTCGTAATTCCTGGATTGTTGCCAGCCACATGGTATAAACTGCGTATGATAGCCAACAGCAGTGCAGGACCGTCAACTGCTAATTATGACTTCGCGACTTTGACGCCAAGTGGAGGGACCGTGCCTCCAGAGTTGGGTCTTGATGAAGAAATGAAAGGAATTTTATTTTATTTGGACTTGAGATTTATCATCGCTATTGCTGCCTCTTTATTTGTGATTTTAGCTGCACTTATCACAATGTGCATCTGCATTAAAAAGGGAAAAGCATCTAGTGGTAAGAGAAAAGGTAACTCACTTGCGAGAGTTAGAAGTGTGGAGTTGAGTAATTAATTTTAATTAAAGCTTTCTTGTCAATAGAAAAACAAATAAATACATTACATAAAGAAGAAACTATGCAAAGCCGACCAAATTCTTGGACTAAACCGCCACGACAGGATGGTAATGCAGATTCGTTTTCACGGATCCACACTGGCAGCCAACATATCGGAAGATACGCAGGTAAATATGAAATTTTTTTATTTATATAAAAGCAAAGTCACAGTTAAATACATTTACAGATTCTCCTGATGAGTTGGCGCCTTGTGCGACATTCGACCTTCCTACACAGCAATACAGACAACAGATGAAGACTTTTGGACATGGCTCCTCCATTCCGTTAGGAGTGCCTGGAGGAGTAAATTAAAATCGAAATAAAATAACGAACTTTTTAAAAATGTAATTTTAATTAACGTTTAGCTGATTCCTAACACTGCCAATTCCACGTTGAACTTGCAAACATTTGTGGCGCCGTCTCGGCCTGTCTCAGACATATCAGGTACGTATCAGTTTGTCTCGAATCATGGATGTGATAAACCCACTTTGAAAAAAATTCTGAACACATTAAAAAAGAAAGGTATGAATTTGTTCGAAGTTGAGTGTGTTGTTTTGCCGTTGTACAAGAGAAATAGATGTCAAGATAAGAGTTGTGATTGAAATGCGAGTCCTGTTTAGGCAAATTCGACACTTTACCCAATCCGAACAATTACCACCACACGTACACCAGGTATTCTAACCCAGCGGAAACCCTTTCAGTGGGTTACAGAAGTCCTGTGGCCACCTCCACCCCCTCAAGCCCCCGAAGGATACATATGATCGACGTGCCTACTCCGAATGGACCCGGCATGATCACGTGTAACACGCCACCAGTCTCGAAAGGTACATGAGAAATTGAATCGGATTGAAATGTTCTATTTAAATATTTACTTTGCAGATTACGAGCCCGTGATACGTGAAAACGGTTCCATTCCGAGGGACGGTGCGCCGCCAATGGTTCCTGTAAACAAGGATCATCTACAGAGAACCGTTTTAGCCGACGAAGGAATTACGAGGTTCTCTGGACCTAGGTAAGATTAAAATGTCTATGTTGTTCACGTGTTCATGTCAGTATCATCTGTTTGTTCATGTTTGCATGTTGTGATGGTTGTAATTTAGTGCGTTTTTTGGTTGGGGTTTTAATATGATTTTGTTCATTGATATTTTATCAGGAGCCAATGGAAGAAAGTGATGTAAGTGTGTGACTCATATGATACTTCTAACATACACAGAACTTCAAGGCCTTCTTTTTTTTGAAAGGCCGTGTGTAATGTATGGCTGGTTTATTTTAATTTTCGAGATTTATTTTTAAAAATTTTAAACATTTATTTTTTGCATGACGTTTTAAACAAATATTAAGAATATAAAATAATAATTGAATAGAAATTTTTTTTTTTACTATTATCATCTTCCATTATCATTTGTCATCATCTTTATTATATGGAGTAAGTTTAAATATACTTACCTTTTATCTGAACAGTTTTGAAGATCCGAATCATGACGAAACTGCAGAGACAACGTTTATTTTTGAAAATCCTCTGGATGAGAGTGAACACATCACAGCAGGTCATGGAACATTGACAGGCAGGGATAAGAAACCGCAAGGTATTATACTGATTTCATTTTTCTCGTAAACAACGAACTTAATTCCTGTTGTTTGTAGTGCAGCGATTAAATAAAGTTGAAGATAAAATCAACTCTGTTGGAGAATCCACAAGACTGCTGGCAAAATAAATGGTAATTAGTCACGATTGGATAACTGTTAAATGATAAAAATTCCAGTTCGTTATAATTTCCAGGTACATTGTAATTACATTACCCATATCATGTGGGTTCACTCTTTTTTAATTCGCCGGCCAATATACTCTCGAATCGGAGAGCTTTATAATCCGAGCAGTTCTGGACTCGATTGTTCAATTGTCAAGTGTGAGAGACAAATCAGTGAGCGCTTTGTGACTCGTAGTTTATTAGTTAAATATGCGCCCTGGTTGGTTAGTGAGCTACACTTGGGCTCAGCATCAGCAGCAAAGTGCCCCCTCCAGATGCTGTCCGCAGTGTTTTTTATATTTATTTTTTTTTATTTTTAAACAACCGTCGAATGCAACTTTTTTTTATATTTTTATTTAAAAACAACGTTTCTAGTCGAGTTGTGTGTATAGGCCAATTCATCTCATTCCATTCTGTCGCCTCTCCTGTGTGACACATTCGTGCTGGAAATTATTCGTGCATCCAAAAAATTGTTCCAATTCAAACTTAAACCACAGGCACCTGAGATCATGTGCATCACTTGCTCACTCGGATTCTTATCTTCTTTGCTCCGTCTCCATCTTGGGTCTGATTTTATCAAGAATTGTTATAGTACAATCAACGTCTCATCATCACGAAATAAAGCAAATATTGGGCAACGAAAAAAATAAAGAAAAATAAAAATTAAGAGAAAAAAAAAACGTTATCTCAAATTGTCAACAAAATGGTAATTACACATCAATCCATTTGAAGTCACAACATTTCCTGTCATCTGTGGGCCGGTCACTGTTTGTACTTATACGTTCCCTTTGTAAATGTTCAATGACAAATACAGTTCTGATACACTATTGTACATGTTGTTTTTTTTTAATTGTTCTTTGTTGCTGTGGTTGTCTTTAAATTTTAGAAGGTGTAAACGGAAATCGAATCATAAATAAGTAAGTATTTAACATAGGTTTTGCCAGAATTCGTAGTCAGTTCCAGCGAAGGTAACCCAAATTACCATCCGCCCAGCTAAAAAAAATCTCAAAAATTTGGCCGATTTGCAGTTTTTTCTACAGATTTTCTTCAAATTCTGTATAAAATCTGTAGAATATTAGAATATAAACATTTATTTTTTCTAAATTAAACTGCAAAAACTCTGTAAATTTTGAAGTAAAACTGTAGAAAATCTTTAAAAAATCTATAAAATGGGCCAAATAACTGCAAAAAAACTTCTAAAAAACTTCTAAAAATCTGTAGAAACACTCTAAACTTTTTTAGCTGGGTGTGGCATTGCAATATATCAAGAATATTAATTTCAGTGCAGAGTTCTCCCTTGGTAACTAAAGTAAGTAGCAGTAAATCAGTAACGTGGATTCTGGTTAATCGGGACAGCCGTTTATTTGGGACAAATCTCGGAACGGAAACAACAAAATGCATAGAAGTTGCTTCGCGTATTTGGGACAAAATCCCACTTGTTCGAGACAATTAATGCTAGATAACAGGCGGAAGAGGCCGTTACTGAGTAAATCACTGTAGCCACTGCAGATTCACTCAAATGACCCGAGAGATTAAATACCGTAGTGTAAAGATATTTTATTATTTTTTTTTTATAGATATTGTGATTTGTGATAGTATTTATGATAAATATTTTCCTTTGATTTATTCCAAAATTTAAGTAAGTATTTGTTGCTTTGTAAATAAAATAGTTTGCCATTTATTTTTATACAAAGAGGCAAACCATCTTTTTTTATCTCGTAATTGAACTTCGCGTTATTGGGTCGCGGTCCAGTCCCAATGTGGCCCAATTAAGCGGAATTCATTGTAGTTATATCACTAATAACAGTAGAAAACTATAATCTATTAGGGCTATAGGGTATAGTGTATATCTTAACATTAACCAAAATATAACACTTGTGGCAGATTACGATCATTAGATAATTACAAGTTGTAATTATCTAATGATCGTAACCTTAGTTCTAATTTACAACTTAATATCTGGATGAATTTTAAATCTCTTTTGTGGAAAATGTCCGTGAGCATTGATCTTAAGCGGCATTTGTAGTAAATTTTCATATTACTGACCTTTTCATTTTGCTCGCAGTAAGTAATTTGGATATTTTAAAAAATATTAACCGTACAGATTAATGCATTGAAAACCCCTTCTAATTTACGTTTTGAGTAAGTCATTAGAGAGTTTGCGGAGAACAATACTTATGACTTATAAATTCCATGTTAATTATAAGCTAGTTTTATAATTAACATGAAATTTATAAATTATAAAATATAAGTTCCATTCTCCGCAAACTCTCTATTTTCTGAAACTAAGGTACGTACGATTGCTTCATTGATCAGACTTTGTAAAAATAGCAATCTTACGATCCTTATTTATTGCTTTAATACAGAGTACATCGTTTACGTTTCGATTTGGCTTTCTAACAATTGAGGATGTATGTTTCATAGTTAAATTTAGAATTAAGAATGCAGATTTAAATCTAGTTATTTAAAAGAAAATAGATAAAAATAAAAACTTTCATTTGAATATTTTCCAATGGAATTCAATAATAAAGAATTTATTAACAATTTTTTTAATTAAAAATTGTTCATTCCACATTTGTAATTATTATTTTAATCATGGGGCTTGGTAAATAATATTGGTGCACTGCAATGTGGCTACAGTTTCTGGAATAAGATTTTATAGCTGAAAGTATTGATTTCAGCCAGAAAAGCAAGATACAGAAATGAAGTCATCTTCGCAACTCAATAGGTACGGTAAAAAAGAAATAAGGAAAAATTCAAACGGAAAATAAAATTATTTATTTATTACATCAAGAATTGGATTCTAAGAAATTTTTACTTTATTTATTTAAATATTTATTTACTTACGGCATTGTATTGGCTTTGGAATAATCATTTTTTTCACTTCCAAAGAGGAAACTAGTGATTAATAGGTTAAAAAAAAGAAGCGATCTTGAAAACTTAATTATTTAATTAATTTTTTAAAAGTTTATTTTAATTAACAGAAGTCCGGATATCGTCAGGTGGGAATCATGTTTGTAGGAGCATAAACAAGTAAAAATCGAAATATCAATTGGAAATTAAACGATAAATTTTAGCGTTTTGTCAGTTATAGGAGCTTTCTACGTGCCGCTGCAGAAATGCAGCTGGTGGAGAAAATCAATTGCTTACGAACTACCACTCTCTGGCCCTCGCATTACGAGCTGCTAGCACGCCATCTTGGACAGGACGATAACCGAAGAGGGTGTTTTCGCTGCACAGCAATTCAGTTAAGATGGAAGCCCACCTGAGTCACTGCCTAATTTCTTCGCTTTACGCTTACACTCTACTAGGTAAGTTGTACTTGCATCAGTTTTTAAATTTACAAAAAAATATTATGAATTGTTTTGGCACGAGCTTAGTTTGGGAACTGCTTCCCAAAGATTTATAATATCTGCAATTTATCTTTTAACTGCAAATGGGCTGCATCTCGCTTTACCCCTTGTTATTCAGTTTTATAAGAGTACTCGAACCTGATGCTCTTTATCTACAAAGTAAAATCTTATTAAATTGCATTGCTGGATTACGTTGTTTTGTCAAACGGCAGCATATCAAATAATATTCATCATCTCAAATCATGGGAAGATGGTTGTTTGTTTATGCGAAATCACGCTATATGTTTGTAGTGCAGCTACAAATGTGTAAGTGAAAACACACTTTATTACATAAGAAATTGCCTTAAAGAATGAAACTTTTTTAGCGTTGGGAAAGGTTGTTAAACCCACCTGTTAGAAAGACTGACAAAGATTAAATCAGGTCAATAAATTAAAGATTAATTTTCAGTCGTCGTTTATTTAGTTTGAGATGAAAGCTAAGATACTGAGCTTAATTTCAAACAATTTTTTAGTAATAGGTTCAATAATATAGTTTATCTTATTTTACCATTCATTGGAATTTGTAGCCAATTTTTCACATAAGTAATTATATATTATTCATACAATCCTATTACTTTTATTATATTTAATATTTTATTCCTTTTTTCGGTAAGAATTTTATGCAGTAACTAGTTTATTGATTCGCTTAGGTTACAAGATCACTTTCAGGTTTTTCTTTAGATTAGTTTTTACCGGATCATTTAAGACATGGTCAAGTGTCAGACACCTGATTGATCAGTGAAGAGTAATTCGCAGCCGGCACTCTGGCAAATCAATAGATCTGCGTCCTCATTTAGGAATTGCTGGAGAAGAAAGTTAATTTCCTGTCTGTCCAAACTTATAAGTGCAATGTCCTTTTCTTATTACGTGGGGTTGCTATTCCCGAACTGAAATTTCCTTATTAAAGAATTTTTCAACTGAAATTGTGTTACTTACATTCTCCTGATGTAACGTACCGTATATTTATTTACTCCATAAACCGTATACTTATTTTTTTTCCCGATTAGGAATTCCAAGAATTATTCTATTTAAAACAAAATGTGCAGAATCGAAACAAAATGAGTTTAGCAAGATATTGATTGCTTGAAATATGCGAAGAACAACTATAAACAGATTACTGAATTTAAAGAAGAGTTTTTTTGATTTGGATTTTAAATTTTTTTTCTTCCTCTTTATAGCCTTATTTTTTCTATTAACCTGCCTCGAAACATCCGAAATTTTAGGACCAAGATTTGACCCTGAACCCCCTCACACGGTTGAATTTTCCAATTCAACTGGAGCGAAAATCCGTTGTGGTGCTCAGGGAAACCCACTGCCTTCTGTTTCTTGGATTTTGTCTGACGGTAGTGGTGTTGCTGATGTTTCTAGTCTGAGGGAAGTAACGCCTGACGGTACACTCACGTTCCCCCCATTTCGAGCTGAAGATTATCGTCAGGATGTGCATTCAGTCGATTATAGGTGTGTGGTCACAAATCCGGTGGGAGTAATTCTGAGCAGATTGGTACACGTCAAAGCAGGTATCGATTTAAATATTTTTGTAATAAAATGTGTAACTTTCTTGCCTCTCCTTCTTAAATTTTCCATTTTAAATCTTAGTAATGAATCCAGTTTACGATCTTCAAGTATACGACACGTATGCCATTAAGGGAAGTTCTGCAGTTCTTCGCTGCAGTGTGTCCAGTTTAATGACATCGGTTGTTAACGTGACGGCTTGGATAAAAGATTCGGCGTTTAAAATCGAATCTTCGCCAACACCTGGTTTATTTGTTTAGTACGTACTAATAGAATTATGAATGAAATATTTTTTTATTTTTTGCAAGATGGAAAATATGCTATATTGCCAAACGGTGAACTTTATATAAGAGATGTAGATCACAATGACGCTCAAACGAGTTACAGGTGCCAAGTTAAACATCGTTTTACCGGAGAAACTCGACAAAGTACAACAGCTGGTACTTTATTTGTCACAGGTGGAACTTTTTTTATTTAATGGTTTAACAACTTATCAGTTGGTGTGCAAATGTAACAAATGATTTTTTTCACGTGCAGAACCACAAGGAAACGTTGCTCCTAAAATGTTTGAATCCGCTGCAAAGTTGACGGCTTTGGAAGGTGAATCTGTTATACTTCCCTGTGCAGCACAAGGATATCCACTTCCTGAATACACGTAAAGCTATTTTTGTCAATTCCTGCAGGAAATATTATTCCGTAATTTAAAAAATTACTTCAATGTAGATGGTTTCTTCAAGGACGGGATGGTCAATTAATATCTATTTACTTGGGTGAACGTTTTACTCAAATTTCATCGATTCTTACTATTAAATCCGTTATGGTCAGCGATTCAGGGATTTATGTTTGTAGGGCTGAAAATAATGTAGATATTGATCAAACAGAAGTTACTTTAGATGTTTCATGTGAGATTGAAACTTGCTATTACTATTATTACCATTTAATTATTCTTTATATTTTTAGCACCACTTAAAGCAAGTTTAATTCCACCAGTTCAGATATTAGAAATTGGTTCCAGTTTAAAATTAAAATGCAAAGTAACTGGTTGGCCCATATCAGCAATAGAGTGGATAAAAGATGGCCGGCCACTAGTCACATCACTTCACCTATTAGTTGCTAATGAGACGGTGCACATCGACTATGTCCGCCCAGACCACAAAGGGATGTACCAATGTTTTGCCAATAATAACCATGACATGGTGCAGGCTTCAGCAGCTTTATTCATGGGCGGTATACTTGGATAACATTTCATATTTAAGCTGAAATAGACGGGTTTTCTTTTGATAAACCTCAATTTAACATAACTTATATTTTCAGATCGAATTCCCCAACTTTTGGAAGGATTCCAAGAACACACATTGCAGATTGGTGATACGGTGTCCATCATGTGTTCGTTCAAAGGAAACCCAATTCCATCTGTGACATGGCGTCTGGATAACACGCCTTTGCCTGAGACTCATCGTTATATGATGGAGCTTCAAACTGATGGTATTGAAAAAATCGCTAGCACGCTGATCGTAAATGGAGTGAAGTCGGAAGATGGTGGCCTCTACATTTGTGAAGCTGCCAATAAGGCGGGGAAAACTTCTCATTGGGCGCGTCTCAATATTTATGGTACGTTTGAATGGTAAGTCAAGCCTGGGATTTAGACATCAAAGAGGATGCAGGAATGAGTTGTGGGTGTGGTTGATATGCACCGGGAGTGGTCATGAACTAAAAAGTTATTTTTAGTTCGTGGAATTATTTAATTGTATTTGGAATGTGTGAATATTAATTTCATCCAAGTTTAGCTGCAAAGTTTAATTATCGATATTGTTAAAATAATTGATTTTATTTGTAGGGCGACCAGCAGTTCGTAGCATGGGTAAGATATCTGCAACATCTGGCGAAAATGTTTCCTTAAATTGCGCTTATTATGGATATCCGATTGATAAAATTTTATGGAAAAAAGGTTTAAGAGATAATGACATGAATTATTCAAATTATTGATTTTTCTATTAATCATCTTACATAGGCAATGCCGAATTACCCGTCAATCTTAGACAAGATGTTCTTTCTAATGGTACGTTGGTAATATCCAATGTTCAAAGAGCTTCCGATAGTGGGAGGTACACGTGTGTGGCTAGTAACAAAGAAGGTGATTCTGCCAGTCATAGTTTGGATCTTGCCGTATTAGGTATTAACATAAGATTTAGCTATGCTTTAGTTGTGTTTAATCTGCTCGATAATTTCATTTTACAGTTGCGCCAAATATTATTCCATTTTCCTTCCAAGCTGAGCACCTCTACGCAGGAGTCATTGCTCGAATATCTTGCGTCGTGTATCAAGGCGACGCTCCAATTCAACTACATTGGCTGAAAGATGGTCAACCACTCGACGAGAGTTTGCAGGTGGAAGTAAAAACTATTGACGATTATTCTTCTATTTTAACTATTCCTGAAGTGAAGCCTAATCATTCTGGAGATTATACATGTGTTGCTAAAAATTTAGCTGCCACTGTTAATTACACTGCATCTTTAACTGTGAATGGTAATTATAATATTACTATTTGCCACAATATTACAAATTAATACACATTTACATTTATCTAAGTTCAACCATATTGGATCGTAGAACCGAATGACACGTCTTCATTTTTAGGAGGATCTGTTCATTTACATTGCCTGGCTGGTGGTCATCCTCAGCCATCAATTACCTGGTTGAAAGTACAAGGTACTAAACTTTTTCTTCAATCATTATCGTTCTTTTTTTTTACATTTGTCATTTTAATAGGTAGTTTTCCAAGGGGTAAAAAAAAGAAATTAGGAGATACAGACGATTACGTTATTTTTTCAAATGGAACTTTATACATATCACATGTCGATGACCAGCACAATGGTTACTACTTTTGCGAAGCTCAAAATGGCATTGGTCAAGGTTTAAGTAAAGTTGTGCGACTCATCGTACATCGTAAGTTAAATCATTTAAATGTTTCTCCTGTAGTAACAAAAACTTATAATTGTGGTAGGTCCTCCGAAATTCACTAATCCCTTACAAAGACGAATCGTTCAAAAGGGAGATGCAATTAAATTGGAATGTGATCCGAAAGGGGACAGACCAATTCAAGTGACATGGATTGTGAATGAAAATAAAATACACAGAAAGGATGTACGATACAAATTACGGGAAACTCATTCTGATGAAAAGTTTGCGAGTGAATTGAGTGTTGACTCTGCACAACGAATCGACTCTGGAAGTTACATTTGTGCTGCACGGAACGTGTACGGCAGTGCAGACGCTATTTTCGAAGTTACTGTACAAGAACCACCAGATCCTCCATCTCAAATTGAGATTAATGATGTTTTAAATCGTACTTTAACTTTAGTTTGGATTGCTCCATACAATGGAAACAGTCCTTTGAAAAGATATATTATTCAATACAAACAAGTGGAAGGTAATTTGTTTATATCAGTGCTTCCCAAAGTGATGGTCTGCAGCCTATCCGGCAACTACTGGGAAACAAAGATGAAGTGTGCCAGGGATCTGTAAATGGCTTAGCAACCTAGGGAATAAAATAGCTGGTCTGCACCAAAAAATAGTTTGAGAAGCACTGATTTATATTACTTGCAAATTTCTTTATACTTTTTACACTTTTCAGAGCAATGGTTGGAGGATGGAAAGAATATTTCTGTAGATCCCACTCACAGTAAAGTCGTTATTACGGGATTGCAACCTGCCACTGATTATGAATTTCGAATATTTGCTGTCAATGAACGAGGAACGAGTGAACCATCTGGTGTCGTTCAAGCTAGCATGGCAGAAGAAGGTAAGCAGTTATTCCAAACAATTTTAATTTTAATATTTAATAATTGGATTTTTAGCACCATCCGGTGCACCTGAAGATGTTGAGGTGGAAGCCACAGATGGCACAACAGTAAAAGTCTTTTGGAAACCACCTAAAAAGGAACATTGGAATGGAAATATCAACGGATATTATGTTGGTTATCGAGTGGCAGGAAGTGGTGATGAATATATTTTTCATCAACATGACGTACCAGATGGATTTACCAACAGACTTTCAATTACACTTTCTGAATTGCAAAAGTTTATTCAGTATGCTATTGTAGTACAAGCATTTAATGGAGAGGGACGTGGACCATTGACTGAAGAAATTATAATAATGACTGCTGAAGATGTACCCTCAAAACCACCTGAAGAGGTTCAATGCAGCGCACTTAATTCATATAGCGTTCGTGTAGTTTGGCAACCTCCACCAGAAGAGAGTATCAATGGAATATTGCGTGGATTTAAAGTTTTTTTTCATCCTATTGAAAATGGATTTACGGTATCTCCTACAACTGAAATGAAGGCAATCAATGCACCAAAATTAACACTGCAAGATTTAAAAAAATATACGAATTACAGTATTCAAGTTTTGGCCTATACGAAAAAGGGAAATGGTGTAAAAAGTGAACCAATTGTATGCGCAACTCTTGAGGATGTTCCAAATGCTCCAGCTGACATTAAAGCGCTTCCTTCGTCACCTGATAGTGTTTTACTCACGTGGAAACCTCCTACAAACACAAATGGACAAATTACTAAATATGTTGTTTATGCTAAAAATGTCGACAACGAGAGAGAAGAAAAAATTATACATGTGGCTAAAGGAGACATCACATCACAGGAAGTGTTCGGCTTAGTCAAAGAAAATCAATACAGATTTTGGGTCACAGCTTCAACCAAAGTTGGAGAAGGTCCAAAATCGGAAGTGTTAATTGCATCGCCTGGAGATGTAAACAGTAAGAGCTTCTAGTTCATCATTGTAATTGTTTCTTTTCTATTTTTTTGTTTCGTGCAGTTCCTGCCAAGTCGGCCTCTTTCGATGAAATTATAGCAACAGCTGTAAAATCCACTCTCACGTTACCATGTAAAGCAGTTGGCATTCCAATGCCGGAAAGGAAGTGGGCAAGGCGAGGGAAAACTATTGACAAAAGTGATCGTTTGTATGTTTCTACTGATGGATCTTTGACAATTACAAATATTCAAGAGAAGGATGCAGGAAATTACAGTTGCAAGTTAAACAATGATTTTGGAATGGATCAGGTTGTTTATACTTTAATAGTTCTCGGTTAGTTTATTCAAATTATAATTTGATTAATTAAAATTTGCTCTAATTGAAATTTATCTCTTTTTCTTAGCTCCACCCAGTAAACCAAATTTAGCCGTTTTATTAGTTACGACAACTACTCTTGACGTCCAATGGAAAGTTGGAATAAAAGGTGCAAGTCCAATTATAGGTAAATAGCAAAAAATTGATTGTAATCTTTTTACAGCAGTACTGATAATTTAATTGCATTTTAGGTTATTTACTACATTTTAAAAAAGAATTTGGAACTTGGCAAGTTATTGAAATCGGTGCAAAGGAAGACACTTACCGATTGTATGACTTACAATGTGGTACAAATTACCATTTATATGTGATTGCTGTTAATAAAGTCGGACAAAGTGAACAGTCTAAAACACTAACCGTAAAGACAAAAGGCACAGGTAAGAACATATTCTTAGAAAGTATTCTAAACTAGAAAGATTATACAGTAATTTTTATCATTTTCATCACAGTTGCTGACATTCCACCCAAAGAAGAATTAATCGAAGAAGGATCCACTTACATAACTATCAGACTAGATAGTTGGAAAAGTGTCACCTGTCCAATTCTGAACTTTTTGACTGAGTATAAAGTTAAATCCCAAAGTAAATGGTATATGGCACCAAGTGAAATTAAACCAGATCAAAAGCGATTAGTAATTCGTGATTTAACTCCTGCCACTTGGTATATTCTTCGAATGTCTGCATTTAATAATGCTGGTCCGTCTGTAGTAGAATACACTTTTGCCACACTAACATTAACTGGAGGTAAATAAAAACTGTGTAAGTGTTAATTATTCGTTACTGACGTTTTTTTTTTTCTTCAGCAACGATTGCACCAATTGAAATGATCAATGATATTCCAGCTGCAAATGTTTTAGACTTACTGGATTTAAAAATTGTGGTTCCAGCTGCCTGCACTCTTTTTTTGTTTGCCATTGCACTCATTTTGATTTGTATTTGTGCCCGCAGATCATCAAAACAGAAGCATAAAAAGAAAGGTAAATTCTAAATTATTTTCATTATATTTTTGCTCCAAATAAATTCGAGAACATGTGGCAAAAACTTGGAACACAATTATCGAAAATCTACAAATACAGATATAACCTTCGTTTACAATGCCACTTGTATTGTTAATGTTTTCCAACAATATTCTCCTAGATGTTAGAATTACTCACTTTTTTCCTTCTTGGTGCAGTTACAGATAATAATATTTTAAATATATTTTAAATTTTATTTTCCTCATTATCCAGAAACTGAAAACAGAAGCAACCATCACAAGAGTGAAAATAATCACAGCAGACCACAAAAAAGACAAAAAAAGGATGACGTCTACGTTGATACTGGTTTTACATATTTTCAAAGAAATCAGCCAACGTCTTCTGGTGTTCAGCGGGATAATAAAAAGCGCCAATCTCGGTTACCAAGAGAATATCGTAAGTATTTCTAATTTTCAAAGCAAAAGGAAAACCGCCCCCCACCCCGCAATGTTGCGTTGTCAAATGCAATATTGCATTGTAAAATTCAACGTTATAAATAAAGCCAATTTTGACGTTGCAATTTCGAATTCGACGTTGCATTGTCAAATTAAAAATTGCATTGAAAATTTAAATTTGATATTTTTATTGTCTAGTGGTGTACACAGAAATTAATTTTGTTGGGTGCAGAATAGTTTTTTTTTTTAAATTAAAATTTCTTCATTTGTTTCTAACTCTTTTTCTTTAATCATTATTGCATTAGTGCACAGTCTTTCACTAAGAGATAAACGTTTTTACCTTATCGCTTTTGTATACTAAAAAACATAAATTTCTTCAATTTTAACCAGGGCCGGAGCTAGGGTGCGGCGCAGGGGGGCGCAAAACTTAGTGGTGCATATAGAGCATCCCTAATTGTCGTGCCCCTGAACACTTGAAACTTACCTCTTGCAAAATTTAAATTAATTTTCATAAATTAAAAATAAAATTTCAAAAATTCAAATAAATTCCTCATGAATTGGAAAGAAATTTCAAAATTGAAATTAAAAAAATTTCAAAATATAAAAAAATTTTCCAAAGTCACGGAAAGTTCACCAGATAATTTTCCACAAAAAAAATAGTTTACAGGCCCAAAAATTGGGGGGGGGGGGGGCGCAATTTTGGACTTTTTGCCTCGGGCGCCATAAGCCCAAGCTCTGGCTCTGATTTTAGCCTAAAATTAGAGATTTGGAGGGTGCAAATGCACCCAGGCAAATTCAAATTCCTCTTTCCCCGCGTATGCCATTGCATAACTTGACTGAAAAAAAAATCCCCTAAAATAAAACGTTCGTTCGGTGGTTGGGGATGGTAGGTAGTCAACACACTGAGAATCAATGTAACCCATTCATCTTACCTTTTAACAACTATCAGGTGTCCAGACTAAAGGGCTGTTTATTACGATGGGTGGTATTATTAGGGTTTTCTGTCTGTCGTAATTGTGTTCATACTAGAGAACTGTGCGTTACATTTTTTTCTTTTTCAGGTTCCGAAGATAACTTGACGCCTTATGCCACAATTAATCTCAATGGATCTACATCAATGGACATGACAAGTTTCGGTAGAAGAGGATCAGGGTCTTCCAGTCCGTCAGGGGTAAATTGAAAATAATATTCTTTTACATTTTTCCTGTGCATTTGATTTTTATTCCTTCTATCGTCCTTTCCAAATTTTTAGAATAAACGTCCAAATTTTTCTGGAAACCAACCTGGTGTCAGGCCGTATTCAGGGAGTTTAGGAAATATTAGTGTCGGTAGTCGAATTCAACAGGTGCCTACAGCTCCTCCTTTATCCGATGCATACGGCGCAGTTCCGTCCGTCTATCCTAGACGTGAGTAAACTAAATTTATTTGACAGATTTTTTTTTAAATTGCTTGTAATCACATTTTAAAATAGTTTCTTCGAGTTTAAATCATTGTGCTCCTCCTGTGCCAACGCCTCGTCGGACACATTTACAAAATGAAGCACTGCAGAAACAAGAAGATGACAATCGGTAATTTTTTTAATTGATTTAATTTGTATATTAAAAATCAAGGGGAGGTATTGCAGAGTTCCAAAACTTTATGCCAACTTGCTTAGTGATGGACACTTCCGAGTGGAACCGCGCACAAGGACCAATAACCATCATCAACCTTCCACAAAACCTGTATGCATGTCAGGTAATAATTTATCTACAAATTATTTCATTATTTTACTATATGATATTCTTTTAAATAAGGTAATCACATCAAAAGTGCGTTTTCCTGAACTTGAATCGAGGTATAATTATTTAGTTATCGCTGGCTGAGAAGGACAAATCAATTACTTTTATTAAAGAACCCAAAATGCATTGTCCAGAGATACTGCTTTTGGATCGAGTTAGTACAATGTTGTAAACAAATGAGACATTTTAAAAAACTATTTCAATGATGAATGAATATTGAAATCGTCAGTAGTCAAAGCTAAATGTTCTTTTATCGTGTTATATGTTTTAATTTAGCTTGTTCTGCTATTTTTAGCAGAAATGTTTTACACGCATTTTTATTATATAGTTGAGTTTCGAGATGTATTCACTATTTATCTGAGCTTTACGTGAAAGCCAGCAATGCCTCTCGTTAAAACTATGCAATTTTCTTGTTTTAAATAACATGTTTGCCCTTTATTTATAACGTATCAGTGTGAATAAAGTTTCTTGTATATTATAATCGAATTATTTTCTTGAAATTTTAAGAATATCATCAAGCAAAGACTGAAAATCAACAGCAAACTCTTGGCGAGAGTATTGTAGAAATAATGTGTGTCCAATCCATTCAGATGTAATATTAGGTGGGTTTCCGACTTCTAGTTGCTGACGGGCATAACTTCGAAGAAAGGTATAGAATCGGGCATAATTTCGAAAAGATAAGTATAAACGGGCATAACTTTCAAAAAAATGACGGGAAAGCCATAGAAAATTTCAATCATTTTTATTTTTGTTTTGAACGTATGTAAATTCTGCAAGTGGCGTCTGGCATGCATTGGTTACGGTCCTGCGATTATGTAGCTCACAATCGAAGTCGTGTCGAAGCTGTAAACGCAAACAGGCTGTTTTTCTCAAAATAGGTGTTTTTCTCAAATTACCGTCAAAATACGTGAGCATATAATAGTTGGGTTAATTATTGCGCCATGATCGTCAGAGCAGTGTATACTTGTGATTTGCGTTTTTAAATAAATCATGGCGAAATGATCTACTTTTACGATTGAAAATTAAGCAAATCGCAAGTATAATAATTTTAAAAAAAAAGCAAATAAGAAGTGAAAAGTATTTGTTAGATACTCTTCACTTGTTATTTGCTTAATTATTTTAAAAAACATTTTATTTGTATGCAACTTTATATGCAAAGCAAAGAAAAGAAAACTGCATATTACAAAGAAAAACCTTCCTCTTTACTTTGTGGCGTGGTGGATAATGTACTGGCTTTGGATTTGACAGTCGTAGGTTTAAATCCTGATGTAGTAGTAGGAAAACTTTTTTCAAATAAAATAAAAATAAAATTTTAAGAAAGATATTTTTTATGATTAAAAAGAAATATGTTACAAAAACAAATCGTTGTGTTCACTTTGTGGCATAGTGGATAGTGTACTAGCTTTGGATTTGGTGGTTCTAAGTTCAAATCCGGATCTGATATTATAAAAGGAAATTTTTTTCAAAGAAAAAAAATTGAATGAAAATAAAATTTTAAATAATGAAATAATTTTAAAAAATTTTCTAAGTCTAGTGGGATTATGAAATTAATAATGTCCATTAGATGGTCAACTAATGTGAGCCAGACTGGCTAAGTGGACTAAGTGTCAGACTAGGAATGTGGAGGTTGCTGGTTCAAATCCCTGCTCTGTTAAGGTGTTTTTTTTTCAATTAAATAAAAAAAATAATGAAAC